>JANTBZ010061207.1:0-23401 GCA_024741255.1 Exechia fusca | reverse complement strand
CTTATTTGTTATTTTCCGTCTCTGAATTTTATAGTTTTGGACAAAATCGACTGGAGGCAAAACTTACCCCCCCTATTTAAAAATCGTCAAATAAACATGCTCTCGACTTTTGGAGTATAACTTGAAGCACATACAGGGCAATAATATTGAGCATAAATATAGCCAGATAAATGGTCTATCGATTGCATTTTGCCAATTGGAAATTGATTCAAAATTACAGACGTGGGAGCTCGTTAAACTTTCATGGCAAAACTTGCCCCACCTTACCCTACATACTACCTTAGCTACCTTTTAGCTCATTAAAGATACACGAAATGTTGCTTCTTTATGTTTTGTAGGACAAATAAAGATCAGACGAACATGTTAATGTTTATTGAACATCATTCTATTTTATATGAAACATCCTTTGGTTAAGCGCACCCAGAGTATACTATTATATGGAGTATACTATTATATTATTATATTATATGGAGAAATTGTCGAACAAATAACTCGGAAGGCAATTTTTTCTAATTTGTTATCAAAGTAAAGGATTTGTGCACATTTTCATTACAGTCACTTCAGTAACAAGTTGTGGCCGAATATTTTGAATGAAGAGTGGAATAATATATTTTGTCTCTTTACCAAATGTTCGTATTTCGTGTTAGGTTTAGAGACCGTAGTTTTTCACCGGAGTGACATGGAGAAATATCGAGATATATTGAAAGTGTGCACAAAACCTTTTCATTGAAAACATGTTGAATAAATTGTCTCCGTGGTTATTCGTTCGACAATTTCTCCATGAACGGAGAGGTCTTTCTTAGGACGTACTCAGCCACTTGAGATATTTCAGCTATACTTTTGAATATTATTATCGTGGCCGCTCGCCACTAAGTTCCCAGTGCTTTTACATAAATAAAACATACTGGATTTCACTAAGCGCGCCGACAATTATATAAGTATGTTTTTCAATAGAATTACATTACATTTTCTGAGTGACTCTTGATTTTCCTACAAAACGTAAAAGAAGCACATTTTTGTGTACGTTTCAAATTAATGAGCTAGAGTAGTAGTATACTTATTAGCAGAAATCCCAGGTATTACAGAATTAAACTTAACACGCTATTGACATACCATTGAATTATGATAAGATTCGTTTATTCATGTTCAAATATATTCAATCCAACACATTAACGTCGGCTGTCTGATCGACAAGGATCGGAATCGTCTCCGCGAGAACGGCGATTAAACTCGATCATTTTCTGTTGTATCATCTCCATGAAATCATCGACGATATCCTTGTCGACCTTCGCCCAGCGTCGCAACGTCACTGCCAGGTACCTGGCGAATGTGTCATGCTCATCCTCATTTTCTGCACGCGGACACGACTTGGCACGACAGTCATCCGCTTCTCTGTCCCGGCAATTCTTGCGCCGCGAAGCGCCGGTATAAGTGCTGCTGCTGCTCATGGAATTTTGTTGTCGTGGTTCGTTGATGTGGTTTCCCGTTTATTGTCAAACCGAACGATGCCTAACTAACTTGATTGTATTTAGAAACTCGCTACTAATGTAATGCACCTACTTGATTCTCACGAAGAGCATTTCGATGTTGAGGTCGATATATGTATAAACCGTACTGTATAAATTGAATCTTGAGCCATATGCAAAATTCGCACATTGTCACGAATGGAACGGCAACCTTCCACTGAAAGTTACCACAAAGTTCAACTTGGTTCTTATCAAGCGACAAGATTTATTTTCCGGATAAATTTGAACAATATTTGATGTCATATTGTGTGGCCCTTGAATATCCTAATCAAGGAAAGCCAAACTAAGTACGATACAAATATAATTATCTAACAGTTTCCGATCGGCATGGATCGGCATCTCCGCAGCGAGCCCGACGATTGAACTCGATCATTTTCTTCTGTATCACATCAATGAAATCGGCACTGATGTTCTTGTCGATTTTCGACCAGCGTCGCAGCGTCACTGCAAGGAATCTGGCGAATGTATCATGCTCGTCCGCATCTTCTGGGCGCGGGCACGACTTGGCATGACTTTCATCAGCTTCCTCCTCGTTTCTGCATTTCATGCAGCGCATCTTTCCGGTATAAGTGCTGCTGCTGCTCATGGTGATATTGGTGGTGTTTTATTTTGTCTCGGTTGTTGTGGTCGTGTGGTGATTGTCAAGCGCAATGGAATGCCCAGTTAACTGTATTGTATTTAGATCTCAAATTACCATACACACTTTATATCATTTTCTATGACTGTACACGCTATTCTAACATTAAATTCAACATCAATAAGATGAAGACGAGAGACCGTTATTTTACTTTCTGTTTATTAAAAATAAAAAAATCATCACTATTTTACAGACACAATTCCCCATGCGCTAGCTCTGTCCATTCCCGGCAGTCCGCGTCTTCTGCTCCTTCGCCGTCCGTCCAATCTGCTCCGCCTCCTCCACCGTATCGGGCAGCTTCAGCGCCAACGTCTCGGGCAGACACAGCGCAAGCAATCCACCGATCAGCGACACGCAACCGAACAGAAACAGCGGCAACGGCTCGTAGTAGCGACTGAGCAGCGGCACAAAGGGCGCCACTAGAGCGCCCAGCCGGGCGACCGTCGACATGGCGCCGACACCGCCGCTGCGAATCATGGTCGGCAGCATTTCGGCGGTGTGCACGTAAACGATGGCAAACGACGCGGTGATGCCCATTTTGCCCATCAGGAACAGCAGAATCATCAGCCAAGTGTACTCTGCGTGATAATAAGTGTTTGTCGTTAGAATACGGACGTCGTTCGTGCTAGAAAGTATTTTTACCGATCCAAACTTGTTCAAGTGCATGCATGAAATTAAATGTAAAATAAATGTTACATATTCACTTCAAATAATTCAGTGTGTTCCACGCAATTTCCAAGTATATTTTATTCAACGAATCAGGTATCTCAACATTTGAAAATGAAACGTTGTCTAGATTTTGTAAAAATATATATGCGGCTTTCTTTAGAAATTATCAACAAAAATTTGTAACTTGAATTCCCAATACCCTCTCTACTCACCAACTGTAATGAACGCGCCCAACATGCACGTGCACGCGCACACAAAGAACGACCCCGCCAACGACCAGCGCCTCCCGATCTTGTTCATCGCCAGCCACGCCAGCGACAGTCCCGGAATCTCCACCAGGCACACCAGAATAAAGTTCACATACTTATTCCCGCTCAGATTGGTCGCATTCAACGACAGCCCATAGAAAACGAACGCATTCGTTGCCCAAATGTAGAACAGAATGAAGCACCGACCGACCAAAATCCGCGAGCCAAACAGCGTCTTGAACGTCTGCCAGATCGCATGCTTGCCCTCATCCGATTCCTCCAGCCGCACTGCAACTTTATCAGACTCGTCCACGTCCGTGAACTCCCCATCCGTGTCGGCCAATTTCGTCGACTTTCGCGCCACCGCCGCATCCACGCCTCCTGCCTTCTCCAGATCCTGGCTTCCAGCCGGCGTCATCTCGAACACCTGCAGAATGTTGTCGGACAGCACGACGCCGTTGACGATGGCGGCGCGCCGGATGATCTTGCCCGCCTTGTAGGTGTTCTTCTTGGCCAGCAGCCAGCGCACCGATTCGGGCACGAACCAGTAGTAGAGGATGAAGAGCAGCGGCGGCGCGGAGACGGCGTACTGCAGCAGCACCCAGTCGCGGAACAGCCAGGCCAGCAGGCCGACGGCCGCCTCGCCGATCGAGTAGAAGTAGTTGAGCACGATGCCGGTGAGTTCGCGCTTGCCGGGGCCGACCATTTCGACGCCTGCATGCGCGCGATGAGAGCGCGGCAGAGCACAGAGCAAGCATGATATTGTGGATTAGCTCGAAGGTATGCAGTCTTCGACATTACTTGTATTATTAGATGCGAGGTACACCTGTTAGGTATACAGGTGTGAGCATTGAGCATGTTGATGCTGTTTGGAAATCGCGAATCGATTCCGTTGTCGAGCTGATCCACCTTTAGAAAGATCATTATTCAATAATTCGTCGATTGGCCCTGCTTGAACTTTTTAAATTGTAGAAAATTCAAGATGTTATTTAGGCTTTAGCGGAAATCAATTGGGTTAACATTTTCCCCATATAAACTAGAATAGAGGACTTTGTAATAGAAACATATATTTTTTAATTCATAATACATTGTGCGCCAACTGTTGATATAGCATTTAAAACTTGAAAAACTTTTGATATAGACAACTTTTTAAATATTTTTTTCACTCTATATTTATTTGTTCCTTTCTATTTTGTGTATATCAGGTTTTGAGTATGATATCCAAAAAATGACCGCCTTTCTTTTGGATGCAATAAAAGATGTACTTTTTTCGTGCATTTTGCATCACATTTTCCAGCGTCCGGAAATGACTGAAAATGACATGGCTAACTTTTGGTTCTAAATTTGGGTCTAATGGCTAACTTTGTCTCTTAGAAACTTAGAACACGGTCTGAAAAAAGTCCCCCGAAACCTTGTATAACACGGTCTTTTAGAACACGGTATTTTCCCCAACTTTTCGGAGTTTTTTCTCAAATTTTCACGTAAAAAAAATCAAAACTATTTTTTCGAAAGTTTCGAGTTTTTCGAGTTTCTTTTGATGATGTTAAAATATATTGTTTCTATCGGCTCGATGCAAATCGTGATTTCTTTGAGCCGATGGAAATGGATACAAATTAAACGGCGGATTAATCGATGCAATTAGAGTGTCCAGTGAAAAATAACACAATAATAACACTTTTATAACGTCGAATAATGTTCCTAATAAATTATTATAACAAGAAAAGTGCAATAAAACGCCCACTAAAGGTATTATATTTTGGTATTTTTTGGAGAGTTTTTTTAGCTTGGAACGTAAACCCTGTTTTTGTATGGGCTCTGTATGGGCGTTTTATAGGAGGTTAAGGTGTACACAATAAAGGTTCACATTCAAAATTCTAAATCTTTCTGAAATTTTTAATTTTCATTTTCCGCCCAAAAATGGACGAGCAATAAACAACTATTTTTCTGCTCAACATTTGATGCGTGTATTTTCAAGTTCCACTGGTTGGCTTCGTTTAAATCAAAAATGTGAAACTCATTGCCTGAATATATTTTATCGAAATACGCACCCAGAATAAACGCCAACGGATACACGCCCGACGTTCCGACGGCATTCAAAAACGCAAACACCGAGAAGAACATATAGTTGGTCGACAGTGCCTGACCGATACCGGTGACTGCCATGAACAGAATGCAGAAGATGAACACAAGCTTGCGACCGTACCGATCGGCCATGACGCCGAAGGCGCCCGAGCCGACCACGATGCCAGCGAAATGCAGCGTTCCGACCAGCGCAAGTCGCCATTGCTGGTCCGGGCAGGTGATGGACCACTGTGAGAAATATGGAAAGTGGTAAATACAGGTGATCATGGTCATGCAGGCTTAATTTTTGCTATTTTGTTCTGTGGTAAACTGGATGGAAGAAAAAAGCGAATTAAAGAATATAAAGCACGCCAGAAGTTAAATAAAATTTGGTTTATGGTGCAATTTAAAATGCATCGAATTATGATTTTATTGGCTGGGTGGTGATATTACATTTTCAGAATAAAAGCATTTGGAATTAAAAGAATTCACTTTCATATTTTGTTTTATTTTTAAGATATATAGTTATAGATGATTAAATTTATGCGTCCTTTTCTGCCCTACTGTTTATATGCAATTGAATCTGGATATAGGGATGCTCATTGAGCATAGCTGAACACCCAAATCAAATTTTACTCACATCATTGACAATCGTTCGCTCGCCATTCTCAAACACCCACCGATCACAGGTGATCGTCTGATCGCCGAACCACTCGGCCGGACACTGGTCCAGCAGTGTGGCATTGGTCTCGGTGCGCTCCGCCCCATAGCGCCGACACTGGTCGGGCACAAATACATTGGCGCCCTTGTGGACGCCCGGCACGGCGTGCAACACCCAGGGCTGATCGTATGCGGGCGGCGAGTCGACACTGTCGCATTCCGGCACGAAACACCTGTGCACAGCACCGATTAAGAGGTCAATATAAATGTATTAATTACCGAATTAATGAGTTTATGTTGGTTTTGTTCGATATTTGCTTGCATGCAATACGTTCGTCATTGCTCGTATATTTGCAGCGGACAAACCGGTTTGGAGGTTTTTGCGGTAACAGTTTTGCATCTGCGAAGATCGATTGTTTGCGGCGGCGCCGCGCAACTGGAATTTCCCATTCGAATTGGCGCGGCGAGTGTTGGCTATATATTCAAATGTCGGCTATATACTCACCGATAGTTTGGCACACCGGCGGTGAACACGTACGACAGACTGTTGGCCGCCGCAAAAATCACCGGCAAACAGATGAGCAAGTAGTTGGTTTTTTGGTAGCGACCGAATTCGCCGATCTCCTCCAGCACTTTGTCAAAGTCCATGATGACGAGGTGTGAAAGTCAACGTGATCGTATCCGGGAACATCGGCTGTGTTAGATAATATATGCACTGTGGTTGGTGCTTGAAATTAGTCTCTCTCACTGAAATTTTAGTCTCGAATCCATATATGTATTATTTTCAAATCTTCATTGTTGCATAGACACAAAAATCTAAATGCGTGTGCGTGTATGAGTTGCGTCGTGTTTTGCAATTCACGCGATCACCCATAAAAATATCAATTGCACTTGTATAAACCTAAGCGCACCCGATTGTACACAAACTGGCGCATTTGCCATTGACATTGAATGTATGGGCGGCTCTAATCACAAATATGCGAGCGATTGAACGACGCGCTTGGCGCAAGTCGTTGACGGCAACTTGTTCGAGATTAGGACAATCAATATGTGCGTGCGCTGTCTCGCATGCAACGTGCGCGTCTTGCGACGAGAGACGAGACGGCCATGTACAGTTGCGTACATTGCATTTCCAACCAGCTTTATCTACTTTGTATTGTATGAGGTTAGTAATTCTATGTGTTATCACGCGATGATCGCTCGCATCGGACGTTGATCCGCACTCTGTGTCTTATCAGTGTATCGATATCAATCAAGCGTATAACTCTCGTTAATTCTATAAGCGTAAACATTCGACGACATTCGAAACGCGAGACGCGATTTCGCGTAATTCACACAGTAATTGAAAACATCCACGTTAATCAATCAATTGCGGCTCGCACCATTTTCGCAATTAATTGTTATCGTTGCGCTAGCATTATTGTTTGAAACCGATAAAACTAGGCGCACACAACATGTTCGGATACCGCGCGTTTCCGAACACGATTGCGAAGAACCTGCTCACTTGGCAGAATATCGAAGAGTCGCACACGAATCACGAACTCACGTATAGACGCTATTTTTTAACGTTGTGCGTTAATGTCGTGGTCGTGTGTGATTAAATCTGGCATCGTTCACACACTCACATGCACACTCACACACGAAATGCGTTGACATACATTGGGCGGAAAGCTCTGCTGGCTCTGGCACACAAGACCTTCGTTTTCGTTACCGGTGTCCGGAGTGTATGCAAACTGTATACACGCTACTTGTTTTCTATGTATAGCCTGAGTATATTGAATCAAAGCGAGCGCGAAAGTTTATTCACGTAAACAAGTGTGTATTCTCAGCACTACTACGAATATAGACGATAGTGACGTCGCTATGTACAATCACACCGGTTGAATTATTCACACGTGGTGCACGTGAGTTGAAATCAATCAATTTGTATTACAGGCGCCTAATGACAGGTGCACCCATTTCTATATATCACCTTTCACAATTGCATTACGCGCGCACACTCAATCAAATGATAGACTTTTGTTGTTCGCGTAATCAGCTGCGGTCGCGGCGACGGGCCCGAGAATAGACTAATTTAAACTGTGTGTGCAGTTCACACACAAGCCAACGACAATCGCACACACACCAGACGAACACGCACTCGCCAACGACTGCACGACTCAGACAAGCGCGCAGAGTACCGACCGAAAGTATAATACACAATATCGAGCGATGCGATGCCGCCAAGCGCTCTCGATGAACTGACGACCGACCGACCGACTCTGACGGTGGCAATTGAAATTGCCCACAACACGCAGATACACCACATACATACGCACGTACCCACACACACATGTGCGGTGTGCAATCCGTCATCTCTGTGCCGATGCGAAGCGTTTATTTGCACATGCTATCTTTCCCACATACGTTAAATTCATACGCGATGAGGTGCTGCTCGGCGGTTTCGCATGCGCAGAGGAACGGTCAAGTTTGTTGCAAGCGACAAGCGACGAAAGAAGCTTTCGCTGATATCGACTTCTATCCGTATTGCGATTGAGTCGCGAAACGTTCAAGATTTATGTGGAAACAATTAAAGTCAGCGATTGGCGGATGATTGAGCGGATAAGTGCCATAATTGTATACTGCATGCGAATATTCTAATGACGAGAGTAGGGTTAAAAATGAAGTCATCTCAAATGCAGTTCAAAACCAATTAACGTGAGTATTACACATGGATGAGTGATGTGGAGTATCACAGATTTGGTTTTGAACGTGTAACGTCTTTTGTGTTATGTTACCAAATCAACAACGATAACTATGCGACAAACAACTGTGAAACATCGGTAACTTAGCGACTTGCATTCGCACATCATCAATCAATAAATCATACCTACCTCATTCTGTGGCGATTCATTCCACGTTCGGTCTCGTCTTCGTCTCGTCTGCTCGCAATGCTCACCAAAAAGGACAAAGTGCTCGTGCAGCCGTGGCTGGAGCAGCGCTACCAGGCACACCGGCAGAAGGTGCGTTGCGCCAGCGCAGCCGTCGATGTGCGCACGCCAGCCGCACAGCCGCACGTCACCGTCAAGCTGAAGAAGACGCAGCGTGAGCTGGAGCGACAGCGCGAAATTGTGCGCGAGAACGGCAGGCTGCTGCAGCGACTGGGGCAGATCATGAACACGAGTCGCGTGGACAATTGGTGGCGCGAGTGCCGACCGACGTGAGCTGGACCGCAAGCAAGAATTTGTCGTAGTTTAATTCCTGAAATCTTGATTTCTCTATCCAGCTTTCTACATCGGGAACCGCTTGACCGCCGCGCGGCTGCCCGTCCGAGAACCGCCGGCGATGCGATGGTACGTCGGCGTTCCGCATCGGTTGGTCCGTCGTCTGCGGCCTCTTCGTCGGCCAAGTCTCAAACAACGACGACGACGGAGGTGTTCCAATCGATGCGCGGACAGTCGGCCAGATGTCCGACATGCAGTGGCCGACCAACGCAGCGTAAACCGGTGCGAAACTGGCAGAACGAAGCGATGAACTTTTTAATGTTAACTCTATCGAATCTGTCGTTGATGTAGCAAATTCCCGAAGCTCGCGTTCCCTGGGAACCGCCACGTCGGTCGTGGAACGTGAAACTGAGCCAGATCGATGGTCGGGTGCCGAAGTGCTGCATCTTTTGCTGTTAGAGAACTATGCGAACTAACTAATGTGTGAAATCTGATGAATAAAATTGAATGCGTTTTCGCGTTTTACATCATAATTATATGTTGAATATGATACGTTTATTTCATTGAAATTACATCACATTGAATGTTACATTTAACATCTATCAATAATTTTACATTTTAATGATGTTTGGTACTTTACTATGTATGTATTCTGCGAATTGATGCTTGATGTTAAGCTTCAGAAATACAGTTCAGTTCAGTAAGCACACATGTAGATTTATGTTATAATCTCTGGATTACTTATAAACGGTAGGTTAGTATTGACATAAAATATTTTACATACATCTATCATTTATTAAATTCAATACAGCATGATGTTTGGTACATTACTCTGAATTCTACGATTTGAAGCTTGATGTCAAGCTTCAGAAATACAGTTAAGCTCAGTTAGCACACATGTGAACATGAGTACATTTATGTTAAAATCTCGGTATTACTTATAATATCGGTAGGTATTAGATATTTACATCGTAAATAAGAAATACGGGTGTAGTTGTCTGCGTTGAATGGGTGTGATTGAGACATTTGTGAATGGATATTCGTAGTCTGCATTTGATTTGTGGGTCTGACAGATAATTTTCCAACATAATTATATTTGGAATATAGAACATTTATACGTTTATTTCACGGAAATTACATCATATTAAATATGATACACATGTACAACACCTATACAGGTGCCTTTACACTGGTGAAATTTATCAATAAGATGCAACATAAAAACATTGACAAATTTCAACAGTTTAAAGGCACCATTAGTTTATACGGGGTGCTCCAACTGTCGCGATAGCATTTTAAACTTGAATAACTTTTGATGTGGATAACTCTTTTGTTTTTTGTGTTCATACAAACTTTATTTGTTCTTTTTTATTTTATGTCTATCTAGTTTTGAACATACGATCCAACAAAGCCGGCTTTATTTATGATTCAAAAAAATATTTTCTTTTTCGTGCATTTTGCATCACATTTTCCAGCATCCGAAAATGACTGAAAATGACATGGCTCACTCTGGTTCCACAAGGACTGATATACAGCATACAAAATGAAAAGGAACAAATAAAGTTTATGTTAAATAAAAAAATAAAACAAGTTGTCCACATCATAAGTTATTCATGTTTAAAATGCTATCGCAACAGTTGGAGCACCTTTTATCATGAATATTACATAGAATGAATTTATGTAGGCATGCAAAACTGTTGATCAAAGGATAATTGTTCATCATGATTATATCTTGAATATGATACATGTATACGTTAATTTTATATGCTTACGATTATTTATTGGAAATTGAATATGATACTCATTGAATATGATACTTACATTACATTCTTAAGTTGATATTATGAATAATACACATTATGTCTCATGTCTCATGTCTACCATTGTTATTCAGTGTTAGATAACACCTAGATCGAATCCAAACTGAAGATCAGACGATACAATTTACCATCATGATTATATTTTGAATATGATACATTTATACTTTTAATTCATTGAAATTACATCACATCGAATATGATACTTATGACATCTATACATGTATCTTATGAATATTACACCGATTCCTACAGATAACGCTTTTCAAGCATATTGTGACTTTTTACAAAAACAGGATGGTTAAATTAGAACTTTGAATTTATGTTTTTTATCGACAAAAGCCGACTTTATCAGTAACCCTTCTAACTGAATAATAATATTGATTATTCAACAAATAATTGTATTTATGGAATTCATCGAGCTAATATGATTCCAAAAATATGAAGGATCGACAAAGCAACGGAAAAAAGGGTATCTACCCTTTTCTATTGTCTGAAGATAAAATAATAAACCAATATAAGGTGTGGATGTTTACCCTTTATATGGAATAATAACATAAATAGCTCCAAATTTACCACCCTTTATAGGTGGCATGCCCTCATGCTACCAGGTCTCAGCAGTCGATTTCTTGCCGCCATTGATCTCCGGACAAATGGTGCTCAAATTGAAATTGCTCACCAAACCGGTACTATTGCTATTGCTACTATCACGAACGTAGTGCGGCAAAGACGACGACGACGCCGAAGGAGCCCGTGCGTTGCTCGAATACGAAGCGCCCTGAATCGGATTCCATGGGAACGATGAAGAGTTCAGAGGAAGCGGCGTATGATGTAGCTGATGGCTGTAGTTTGAATTATCTGCGGCAACAGCCGGAGGCGACATCATGGTCATCGACAGTGGCTGTGGATAAGCATAACTCGGCGCTGCAGACTGGTGATAACCGTACGACATTGGTGCCGTCTCGGTCGCCATTCTCGTCGATTGCACACTGTTCGGTGCACTTGAAGTGGTCGCAATGACTGGTGGTGGCAGAAGTGCCAAAGGAGGCAATGGCGGCGGCGGCGGCGGCGGAAGAGAAATCGCTGGCAAAATATGCGATTTAAAGCCAAAGCCACTCTCCGGAGGATCAGTTCGTTGCATCGACGAATGCTGGCCGGATGAGTGCTGCAGAGCACGAAGACCGGCGCTGTTGTTTGAGCCTGTCGCAATGTCATCGACACACTTGTAATTATACGAATACTGCTGCTGCTGCTGCTCTTGTTGCTTGGACTGTGGCTGGTTTTGATGTGGTTGATAGTGTTGATCGCCAAAACTCTTCGCACTGACCGAACCGCTGAACGGATAAGTATGCGAAATGGGATGCTGCTGCTGCTGCTGGTGCTGCTGCTGCTGCTGATGCTGCTGCTGTTGATATCCACTTCGGTAACCTGCCGGCGATTTCAGCGAACTCTCTCTGCCGCTGCCATCGCCAAGAGGCGGACTGAAGAAATCACTCTCACCGCCTGGGGCATTGGCATACGAGCTGCTACTGCCACCACCCGGATTGGCGAGATAACTGCCCGGATAGTAATTATACGAGGACATTGAATCGCCACCGATGGCCGAGGGCGTGTACATGTCCATGCTGTTGTAATTGAACGTTGGTGGTGGCGGCGGTTGTTTGTAGTTTTGACACGACGGTTGCTGTGAGTAATGCGAAGACGAAATCGACCCGGCGCCAGAGACAGAGGCAAGCAGTGCTTCGGTGGAGAAGGCGCTTGATTTGCTCGTGGTCGTGGTGGTCGTAGTCGAAGTCGTGATCAGTGTTGGAGTGGCGTATTGTTGGAAGCTGTGCGTTTGCTGCGTCGACGTCTGCTGAACATGAGATGGAATTTTCTTCTCCTTGCTGACCAAATTGCAGACTGAGAAACCGGTCTTTGTGCTGGCAGCTGCAGCACTCGAATATGGCCGAACGGTTGAGGACGGAGCGGATGCCGGAGCAGCTCCGAAAGTATTCAGCGCCAAGTCGCCGTGCAACGTTGGAAGCGTGGCAGTTGCTGCACTGGCATTGAGCAGCTTGTTCGGCGACCAGGCCAGCGAGTCGTCCGGCACGTTCGGAACGGCCGACGACGGTGGTGGCGGTTGTGACGACATAACCGCACCGTACGCAGACAGATCGGCCGGTTTGGGCGTCGGATAGTAGGCTGGAGTGTACTCGTGCGACGGCGGAATGGATGGGTTGAATTCGTTGAAATAAGCGCTCGCTATGCCGGGCGAAACGATCGTCGACGTGGACGTCATCCAGTTGACGTGCGTTTTGTTGGCTGCAGCAGACACTTTCTGATGCGGCACCGGCGGCGCTGGAATGGAGTGAAGTGGAGAGACTTGGCTGAGCGTTGAGCATAGTTTTTTGTTCGACGGAGGCGACGAGGGATGTTGACCGGCTCCACTGCAAACAGTGAAAGCCGAATTCGCGAATTCGGCAGATGTTTTGTCTGCTGCGCTCTGGTTGTACGATGGCGCCGGAATCGACAATGCTGGCAAACCGGCCGGCTGTTGGTCAATGGTCGAGCCACGGTTTGTCAAGCCTCTTTCGTTCAGAGTTGACGAAGCAAACGTAGGTTGAGGAGTAACAGCATTGCATACGCTGAACGGCAGATTCAGCTGGAATGCGCTAGTTCTGTCCGTCGCTGAATCGCCGCTGGTGTGGCTGTAATCGTACGTCAGCAACGGCGCATAAGGTGCATTGTTCGAGGCCAGCTCATTGTGCGATATTGTGCGATTGGCCACGTGCTGAGGAGCTACTTGGCCGGTGTATGGATAAGTTGTGTTGTACCCCTGCACTGGAGCTGCTGTTGACGTCATATTGTCCACACTGAACGTTGACTTCGTTGACTTCGAATGGTCAATGGTTTTCGCATGGCTTGTCATCTGTACGTTCGATAAAGAGCTTTCGATTACGGGCTGAAGGGCGACTTGGCCGGTGTACGGATAATTTGTGTTGTACACCTGCACTGGAGCCTCTGTTGACGTCATATTGTCCACACTGAACGATGGCTTCGATCTGGAATGCTCAATGGTTTTCGCATGACCTGTGGTCCGAGATGCGACCTGACCGGAGTATGGATAAGATGTGTTGTACGCATTCACTGGTGCTGCTAGTGTTGACGTCATATTGTCCACACTAAACGATGGTTTCGCGCTGGAATGGTCAATGATTTTCGCCTGGCCTGTGGTCATCGGCACGTTGGATATTGAGCGTTCGGTTACGGGCTGAGGAGCAACTTGGCCGGTGTACGAATAAGTGGAGGTGAACACCTGCACTGGGGCTGCTGTCGACGTCATATTGTCCACACTGAACGATGGCTTCGTGCCTGAATGTTCAGTAGTTTTCGAATGGCCTGTGGTCATCTGCTCGTGCGATATTGTGCGTTCGGTTACGGGCTGAGGAGCGACTTGGCCGGTGTACGGATAAGTTGTGTTGTACACCTGCGCTGGAGCTACTGTTGACGACATATTGTCCACACTGAAGGATGGTTTCGTACTGGAATGGTCTTTGGTTTCCGCATGGCCTGTAGTCATCTGCACGTTGGATATTGAGTGTTCGGCTATCGGCTGAGGAGCGGCTTGGCCGGTGTATGGATATGTTGTGGTGTACATCTGAACAGGTGTTGCTGTCGACGTCATATTGTCCACACTGAACGATGGCTTCGAGCCGGAACGCTCAGTAGTTTTCGCATGGCTTGTGGTCATCCGCACGTTGGATATTGTGCGTTCGGTTACGGGCTGAGGAGCGACTTGGCCGGTGTACGAATAAGTTGTGGTGTACATCTGATCTGGTGCTGCTGTTGAAGTCATATTGTCCTCTTTGAAGGATGACTTCGTGCTGGAATGTTCAGTGGTTTTTACTTGGCTTGTGGTCATCTGCACGTTGGATATTGAGTGTTCAGCTATGGGCTGAGGAGCGGCTTGGCCGGTGTATGGATAAGTTGTGTTGTACACCTGCACTGGTGCTGCTGACGACGTCATATTGTCCACACTGAACGATGGCTTCGAGCC
This sequence comes from Exechia fusca, assembly GCA_024741255.1. NCBI lineage: Eukaryota > Metazoa > Arthropoda > Insecta > Diptera > Mycetophilidae > Exechia > Exechia fusca. The sequence goes on along the minus strand of JANTBZ010061207.1, from coordinate 8,541 downwards.
GGAATGCTCAGTAGTTTTCGCATGGTCTGGGTTAATCTGATCGTTGGACATTGAGCGTTCGGTAACGGGCTGAGGTGCTGCTTGACCGGTGTATGGATAAGTTGTGGTGTACACCTGCATTGGGGCTGCTGTTGAAGTCATATTGTCCACACTGAACGACGGCTTCGAGCCGGAATGCTCTGTAGTATTCGCATGGCCTGTGTTAATCTGCTCGTTGGATACTGTGAGTTCTGTAACGGGCTGATGTGCGGCTTGGTCGGAATATAGATAAGTGCACTGCACTGGGGTTTTTGTCGACGTCATATTGTCCACAGTGAACGATGGCTTCGTGCTGGAATGTTCTATGGTTTTCGCATGGCCTGTGCTTTCAGCTACGGTCCGAGGTGCGACCTGACCGGAGTATGGATAAGTTTTGCTGTAAACCTGCACTGGGGCTGCTGTCGACGTCATATTGTCTACACTGAACGATGGCTTCGTGATGGAAAGTTCAGTGGTTTTCGCGTGGCCTGTCTTAGTCTGCTCGTTGGATATTGAGCGTTCGGTTACGGCTGTTGACGTCATATTGTCCTCTCTGAAGGATGATTTCGTGCTGGAATGGTCAGTGGTTTTCGCATTGTCTATGGTCATCTGCACGTTGGATATTGAGTGTTCGGCTATGGGCTGAGGAGCGACATGCTGACCGGCGAACTGATGAGTTGTGATGCACTCCTGCACTGGGGCTGCTGTCGACGTCATATTGTCTACACTGAACGACGACTTCGTGTTGGAATGCTCAATAGTTTTCGCATGGCTTGTGGTTATCAGCTCGTTTGATATTGTGCGTTCGGCTACGTTCGTTCTAGGTGCGACCTGACCGGAGGATGAATAAGATGTGTTGTACATCTGCACTGGAACTGCTGCTGTTGACGTCATATTGTCCACACTGAACGATGGCTTCGTGCCGGAATGCTCTGTTGTTCTCGCATTGCATATGGTAACCACCGAATGAATCTGTATTGGCGTTGACCTGGTTTTGCCAACGTTAGTCAACTTTGGTTCATCTGCATTCTGCCGGAAATTGTACGGCAACAGTGACTTGTCAATCGACGACGGATTGGCCGCCACCGATGTGAGACTGCTGGTCTGCGTGCCGCTGGTCAAGGAGAATGTGAACTGCGTGCCGGTGGACTTCACATTCTCGAAGATAATCGGATTGTAGGCAGCGTTCGCCGTCATGATGTCTGGTACTGCAGGATGGTGGAAAATCGCCGATACAGGCAAGAGTTGACTGTTCGCATTGGCAGCGGCAGCCGGTGTCGTTGCCACCGACGAGATGGCCATTGTTGAGGATTGATGTCCGAAGTTGTGTGTATTCGCAGTCGTCGTCATGATGCTGCAGTCTGAAGGAGCTGCAGTTTGATGGGAACTCACCGATGCAGGCAAGTGTTGAATGTTCGCAGTGACAATAGCAGCTGGTGCCATTGTCACCGACGAAGTGGCCTTTGTTTGGGACTTATGACCGTAGTTGTACGCATTCGCAATCGTCGACATGATGCTGCGATCTGGCGGAGCTGCAGCATGGTGGAAACTCATCGTCGATGCTGGCAGTATTTGACTGTTCGCAGAGTCAGCAGCCGGTGCTGTCGTTGTCATCGACGGTGTGGCCGTTGTTGAGGTCAAGGAGAACGTGAAACTGCCAGTGTCCAGCGAATAGTTTGATTTGGCAGCCGCATTGCTCACCGTTGCTATAGAAGACACCGAGGAGGCGGCCAACGACAGGGCATTCGAGTACAAATTCGGCGCATGTGTAGCGGTGATCTGCGATGTGACTGTTTTTGTGACTTGTGACTGGACATTCGAAAACACAATCGGCATATGTACGGAGTTCCGTGATGTGACTGTTTCCGTGACCGCTTGGACATTCGAATACAAATACGGCATATGTGCGGCGGAGATTTTCGACGTGGTGGTGACCACGGCTTGACTGCTGCTGTTGCTGCTGCTGCTGCAGCCGATGTTCGTCGACGTGTGACTGGTAGGTGTCACACAGAACGTGATCGTGACCGAGCTGGTTTTCTTCGTCTTGGGTGCTGGCATCAAAAATGCCTCATGGCTGTCCAGACGGCGTGGTTTCAGACCGGCGGTAGTGGCTGGCTTCGAAACGCAGCTGGCTCCGCCCACATCCGGCGCTTTCTCCACATTGACGCGACTCATATTCTGCTCGGTCGTCGAAACGTCCTCGACAAAGTGTTCGTAGTCTTTGGTGGACAGCAGCGACGAGATGTTCTCGAGGATATTCGGCTGCTGCTGCGGCGTCTCTGCGTGCTCTGCATGCTGTTGGGTAACTGTCGCTGTTGCCGAGGCAGTTGCCGACGTCGATGACTCCATCTGGACGTCATCGATGCGCGCCGCCACCGAAACGACCGGAAACGACAGCAGAAACGCGGCCGTCGGCGACACGGACTCGCCTCTGGGGCTGTGCTGCGGCTCGTGCAAACCATCGATGATGTCCTGCGACGACAGCGCGACGGGTCGAGCGAGCGCCGACGATTGCGGATAGGACGGATCGAATGGAACTTCCATGCTCGGCGGACGGATGAAGTCGGCCGGCCGATCCGCTGCACATGTGTTGGTGAGCGGCATGATTGTCGCTGGTGATTCGGCACAGATCTCGGAGTCGACGACTTTTTGTCGCTTGGCGTCGTTATCTGCAGTCGTTTCTGCCGCACGTTTGGTCATTGCTGGCGGCGGAACGTTTCGCTCTGCGACGGTCGGCTCGGATTTGCTAGCGGGCTTCTTTGCAGCCGGAGTGGCCAGCATCGGTTCCGCACGTTTGGTAACTTGTTTCGGCAATGACGCCGGAACCTTCACCAATTTCCTGCGCTTTCGTGTGTGTCGTATTTTCTGTCGAACGTTGCGCCGTTTCAGCGCCGGTATTGCAACTTTGGCACCCAGCGGCGCAGTGTCCAGCTGCGTAGATCGCACCTGTTTGATGTTGCCGTCGGCGTCCAGCTCTTTGGAGACTACCATTATTTTCGACGTTCCCCCCAATGGGCCACACAATCCGTGCAGGCGGAAAATACGCGCCGGCGGAATCGCGGTCGTCTGTGTGCCAACAGTTGTAATACTGGCCGGTTTCACTGTGCTAGCCGCGACTGCGGCTGTGACCGGAGCTGCCGGAGCTGGCGGTGCTGCTGCGCCAATCAGTTTCAAATGTATGGGAGGTTGACCTGGATGCACTTGCACCTTGAGCTCACTGATGCAGTTCAGTGGCTGAAGTGCGGTCACTGTCTTCGGAGTAGTGGCGATGTTGGCGCTGGCCTGCATCGTGGCCGTCGGCTGTAAGGGCTTCAGCACATTTTTGAGTATCGGTTCGAATGGTGGAATGCTGATTCTGGCCCTCTTCAGTAGTCCTTGCAGTTTTTCGTTGTGCTGCAGCACGTTGCTGATGTTCTGCTCGAGCTGGATCTGGGTTTCTGTGAGTGCGGATAGACGCAATAGACAAAACAAACAATGGCAATATGTTCGCTTGTGTATTGTTATGTTGATGTCTACTCACTTATGAACACATCGCCGCGACCGGCCAACAGTTCGCCAATGTGTCGCCGCAGCTCTTCGATGACCTGAATCGCGCGCAGCATGATGTCGATTTTGCTGGGGGGCGATTTCGGATCGAAGTGCGGCATGCCCATCTGGCCGAGCTTATCGACGGCTTGGTTGAGCCGATCGCGTCGCTCCTTCTCCCATTCGCGGTTTTTGCTGAACGGATGGACGGTACAGTGGTGCAAATGGTGATGATTGTAACTTGAGCGTGGGTAAAGAAAAAATACTCACATCGATGGTTTTTTTGTCATGTTTTCGCTGGCTGTCTGGCAATGGCGCGCGTTCGGGCAACAGGCGCACGCAGGGACCTCAGACACTACAACGACGACGGACGATACAACGACGACTGATCAAAACACCAATAAATTACGACGTCGCGACGCCATACTCAATATCAACAACAAAAACTCGAATCAGCTGGTCGGTATCAGAGTCGGTATATTCTCTCTGTTTATCCGAATCTAGTACACGTACACGTGCTTGCAGCAAAGACACAAACCACGCAACGAGCAGCTGTCCGGTTGTTTACGTAAAAAAGCGATGTTCTCATTCTGTCTCGCTCTCTCTCTCACTTGTTGGTTGGCCAATCATTCATTGGGCCCGGTAGAATCTCAGAATAATACTTTAGAAAAGTACTTAAGAATAGTACTTAACCCGCTCAAGTACGTCAGTTTCTGGCTCTCACGCCGTCATCATCGCTCATGTGATGACTGTCCGGCCATCATCGTCTATTTGTTGGTGTAAAAAGTGTAAACAACTGCGGACAGCGGCATCGCGGCATATTATTCGACCGCCACCTGCAAAAATTGGCGTGTTTGCGATCTGATGTCGGATCACCAGCGCCCAGCGCCCAGAGCTTATCGTCTCCAAAGCCCACCGCCATCATCAGGCAGCTCCATCCCGTCTCTGCGAGAACAAAATTTGCGCCCATCAAGAACAGTCCTTCTTCTGCCAGATGCAGCAGCCACTGGCCGAGATCCAGGCCAGCGTATTCGTCAAGATCGACGCCTGCTGGATGCTCGACTTCAACCACAGAATCCGCCAAACGACATCCGGCGCCCTGCGCAATCTGTCCGTGTGCGGAGTCGGATTCTGCGAGCAACACCTTCAAGGTAAGTGCATAGATTTCGACAAATCGTACGCTTTATAAACCACCCACCCCTGCGTCAAAAGTGTTTCTATATAATACATCACATTTTCCACATTTCAGAGACTGCGTGTCGTCAAAGCGCACCGGCCGCTCGGCGCCGTTCATCCGGCGGCCGCCGAGCCGTGCGAGCGTTGTGACGTCGAGTGGCCACCTTCATCACTTCATCACTGAACACATTCCGCCCGCCATGTCTCACCTAACCGGCAGCCTGCTGCTGCGCGCCCTGCGCCACCGCGGCTCATACCAACTCCAAGCCTCCATCAACATCGCCTGCAGCAAGTCTGCCGCCGATTCGGCCGCCGCCACCGAGCTGTCGCTGCTGCAGCTGGACGCCGAGCAGTAGCTGCGCGAGCAGCAGATCGAGCGCCTGCGCAAAAAGTCGCTGCCGCAGCACCGCAACATGCTCGGCGACCGGCTGCCGTACGCGCGCATGCATTTCGACCGCCACGGTGCGGCCGGCAGCCGGGTGGACGCGCGCGTCTGCTTCGCGACGGCCGAGGAGCGAACAACGCGGACGGAGTACGAACGCGTCGCGTTCCTGTAAACGCTGCCGGAGATGATCGAACTGGACCGCTCCGAGCGTGACGCCAAGCGCGCAGCGATAGCCAAGCGTGAGGCGGGCATCGCCAAGAAGCTGGGCAAACTCGACCAGTGGACGGCCGAGCTGAATGTACGCGCCGCCAAGCGCGAGGCGGACGCGCGGGCAGCGCGCGAGCGCAAGGACCGCCTGGTCGAGGAGGTGCGTCGCCAGTTCGGCTTCAAGGTGGACGCGCGCGACGAGCGCTTCACCGAGATGCTGGCGCAGAAGGAGAAGGAGGACCAGAAGCGCCAGAAGGAGGAGAAGAAGAAGCAGAAGGACGGACGAATGCTGGCCAAGCTGCAGGAGCAGCATGCGGCCGAGTTCGAGGCAAAGCCGGCTACTTAAACGCGTCCAGCGAGATATTGATAGCTGTGTATTGAGTTTGGGGTTTCAGTTTAGTGCGAAAGATAGTCAAATAATATGAAGTTACGGAAACACACCTGGGTGCCCACAACATATGTTTTAATCTGATTGTTTGTATAGGATAATCAGATAAAATTGAACAAACTAGTGCTTAAGAGTGAATATGTACTACATGGGCTGATAAGTACTGCGATAAAACTATGATGGACCAACATTTTCGATGGAAACTTTTTGAATTCAGTTTTCTTTTAGCCCGATAGCTTTAATTCAGCGGTCCTGCAACATCTCAATCCCCTTCGAAATAAATTCGCCGCTCACCTTCGCAAAATACTCCTTTTTCGATTTCGAATAATACAGTTGATGGGGCGCCTAATTCGTAGATTTTAGTCTTCGTTTCCAGCTACTCGTGACTGTATTGTCTTGGTAGATGATCACTTTTTCCTATTCATGTGTTTGAGCCATTCCGAACTCATAGGCTTCAATCAAAATATAATAGTATATTTTCATGTTATTTCTGTTTTAACGAAATCTATAGATAATATTATCTTGGGTCCCGGAATTCAGACACATTCCTAATGATGCAAATTGTATACCAAGGAGAATTCGACGCTATCTGTCCACTGAAATGACTTCCGATTGAACTCCAAAGTGAAGAAATGGGAACATAATTTTTATATTAACACAAATTTATCAACAAATTTAGCCTAAACGCGTTCGATCAGCCCTAAACATGCGTCAAGATCTTTCTCATGCCCAAATACTTGAGCACGATACGTAAAAATAATGTTTCGATATCTTTACAGTACAAGTAATGTCGAGCAACCGCGTTTATGAATTTTCGAAAATATTTAGTTCATTTAATGCGCGCGTCGTCTTCGGTGCCCAGTTGGGCGGTACAGAATTAAACACAAAATTGAGAAATGTCTTTTCGTCTGGAGCAGAGCCCATATATATTCCTCCAGAACTGTTTACAACTGTACACAACTGTCAGCTCCAAACCCAGCGCCAGTCGCCCTGCGCTTGGTCACATCGGCCTGCTCCTTCTCGCCGATCTCCTTCAGCGGCACCAGCCAGCATGGCCGCTCCAGCAGCTCGGCGATCTTCTCGTACGCCAGAGCCACGTACAGCCGCCGCGGGTTGGCGCGCCGCAGAATCGCGACCGTCGCCAGACCGGTGTGACCGCCGTGCAGCCAGAACGCCGCATTGTCTGCGATGGCGGCGCACAGCGGCCCCTCAACGGCCTCGCTGATCTCGGTGCGTCGCACCGCCTCGGACTTCCTTGAGCAGACTCGCCTCCAGGTAGCCGATGATCTGCGGATGGAATCTGCGGGATGAAAAGGATACGCATTTTAATTTGGCACAAAATCAAATATTTATTTTAATGTACTTTTCAACATCTAAAATCCGAAGCAAATAATACGAAATACTATGATCTTCTTTGAAGAAATTGTATAATTTCACGATTTAAAATGTTAGCACTTGTTGCCCAAGTCAATGACACATATCGCATATTATACTGCTCAGTAATATAGGAAACCCAATGACACACAATTGTATAGAACTAAATTTCTAATATTTCTTTAAAACATACATATACTTGAGCTATCAGAACGATATTTAAGTAAACATGAGATAAAGTTGTTATAAAATTGCATGTCAATTTAGGACAATTGATAACAAATTCGAGTGTATGAAATAGAAAACGGACTGGATCATCCGGTTTCTCTTATTGTGCGATTATAGATAACTTTGATAACACAGAAATTCATGTTTTGTGACAATATATGGCTGGATTTAAAAGTTATAGGCAATTTAATATGGGAAAAATGTATGCATTGTAATTGCGTCCAAAATAATAGATGCAAAGTTGAATGTGCGTGTTATTTTATATTCCATCTAATCGTAATGACCTCTATGTTTATGTCATTTTGTGATAATTTGATCTCATGTTATGCTTTTGTGACTTAAATATTGTTCTGATCGCATAAGTTTGTTTGTAAGAAATGTTGGAAATGTAGTTGACTACAATTGCGTATCATTAGATTCCCTATAACTCTACCGAGATATGAGATATTCGTAATTCTCTTGGGCAATAAATTAACACATTTTAAATCGTGAAATTATAAAATTTCAGTCAAAAATAAAAACAAAATTCGATGTTCAGGGAAGCAATCTGAACCACAAAATGTTTATTTATAAGCCGGATCCAGAATACTTTTGTCGTTTTGGCGCATATAGTGTTACAAATATAAAAATATATATAGACTCACCCTCAAAGTGCGAACCCGCTAGAAATTTCATCGCCGACATGGTCTTCACTGGTTCGATATATCGATGGTAGATTCACCGCGATCTGCCCGCATCATCACGAGGCGAGCGCACCGTCGGGCAGCTCCTCCTTGCCGGACATCAAGCGCACAATCTGCTGGAAGTTGTAGGGCAGCCGGGTCGCGGATGTGTGTGTAGGTCGGGACGGGACGACCAACATATTCGCGGATTTTGGCCTGGTTGATGAACAAAAGTTTGTGTAAGTGACCAATGTATGGGGCTCTCGCATAACCTCAAAAACACAACCCGTCGTGCCAACAATCTTGAACAGATTTGCAGGCAAATACTACACAAAATCACTAAATAAACACTTTCACTGAATAACAATAACTCACACTTCAATATTCCGGCAAGATTTCCTAAAAAAAATGTACACTTTAACGCGATTCGCGATTGAAATTTGTTTACAAATTCAGTCACAGATGCAAGTAAAAATGTATATGCGCGAGATGGCAAGATGCGACAGAACGAGAACGAAGATCGAATGATGCGAAACGGTAGGGATGTTCGCATTGAGTTCGTGGGTCACGATATATTT
>JANTBZ010061096.1:0-23429 GCA_024741255.1 Exechia fusca | reverse complement strand
TTATTGTAGTGTTATTCGGCGCTAGACACATCGATTTCATTGCCATTATTATTTCAATCAATTTGGATCGGCTCGAAGGACGCCGTGATGGGATATGATTTTATCTTCCGACATCATCTAAAGATGCTAGATTTTTTTTAAACTTGTGAACCTCTGATAAAAGATGAGAAATTGAGGATAATACCGTGTTCAAAAGTATTGAACGTGTTACACAAGGTTCAGGGAGAGTTTCTTAAAACCGTGTTCTAAAAAAACGTGTTTTTGAAGACCGTGTTATAGGAGGAGTATAGGAGATGTACTGGTCATTTGTACACGCCTATGTCAATATGAAAAAGAGACCGACAAATATCGACTATTAAATTAAATGTTTGACGCCCCGGAAGTCTAACATGTATTTAAAAAAACCCCTCATACCAGAGGAAAAACAATACGTCGTCTACAAGTGGCGGAAATGGATGATTTAAATCAATGGAAAAATCTATACATTGAAGCCTTATCTACTGTATCACAACCCGATACGAGTCTTGGACTTCCTTAAATCTGCCATTTTTAAATGAAGAGTAGCCAGGCTTCATAAACAATTTCTGGCCACGTGGTTAGCAAAGCGCTCCAAAGATAAACCCTAGGCAACATTTAATATCCTTCCGTGAGACAGGCACTCTACGCTTAATTCTGACTCATACCGGGGATTGAACCCATGACCTTCCAATCGTGAGACAGGCACTCTACTTTCACGCTATTCAGACGATTATCTACAGTAATAACGGGATGAAAATCCGGACTAAGCGACTAATTCATGTTTTAATCGCTATATCGTCCTCCAATAAAACTATGTTGATTATATTAACAAATAATTGTCTGAAAGGATGTGTCCTACTTCCCACTTCCCAGCGATTCGAACTTTCCAGCCTGCCTGTCATGGTGTCACCGACACTATGCAACATTTGCCAAGCGTTTGAAACGCGTTAGCGTGAGTTTCGCACAAGCGCGCTAGCTGTGCTACGTCAATTTCTAATCAAAATGCATTCAGCTCGCGCTAGCGCGCGCATAAATGACCAACGCAGCACCATGTTGAAATGTCAATTTTTATGTTTTATATTCAAATGCTCCAAAACGAACACACACACACACAACTGACTACCCTAACATGCGGCGGTGGCAGCGGCGCGGCCGTAAAGCGAGTTCTCGCGAGTTTGAATCCGAGAAATCTCACCGCACGTCGTTCGACGGGACCCGCAAAGCATACACCCAAATCAGAGCCGTGCGATGGTGATCACGACGACGACGACGACGACGACGAAATCTGACTTGCGCTACGCCGGTTAGCGTGCACGCGCACGGTTGGAAGAAATTCTGTATTACTCGGTCAGTCGGTTGGAAGGTGCGCGCGCGCGGGCATGCCATGATCTTACACACTCATGAATGCATACATGCACACATGGACACACACACACGCACACCGCGCAGAGCCCCAGCGTACACAAGTGAGAACGTTCAGCATGCACAAGACATGCCATGCACCTATACATTTTTGTCTCGTATAGCGATGTACTATACAAAATGTATCTCTTTGTGCGCGGAGAGCGCGCGATCGCGATCGCGTGTCTCGCGAGTTCGTGCAAGCGTGCAAGAGTCTGTATGTGTGTGTGTGTGTGTGCGGCGAGCTGCGAGCGCTGCGCGAGCACTGACTCAGTCAGTGGGCCGTTCGAGTGGTATAGCTGTAAATTTCTGGTGGTATGTTGTGTGTGTGTGAGCATGTAGTATGTACGCGCGTGTGTATGTTTGTGTGGAGCACCGACGACGACGTCGGATGGTGGTTTGTGGTGGTGGTGTCGTGGTCGTGGTGAGCCGACGAGGTGTTGTTGTGTGTGCGCTCGCTCGCTCGCACGCTCCAAGAGCTCTGCGCGATGCGGCTGTTTGTCTTTGCGCTGAGTGTGTTTTATGCTGGCGTTCCGATCGGTACACCCAGCACCGCGACCGCAGCAGCAGCAGCAGCAGAGTAACACGGCATCGTTGGCACTACTACTGTCACTGCCATTTCATCAGAAACGAAGAATCTGAGCACACACAAAACACCGCTAAGTTGAACGATTCGCGCGCGCGTGTGTTTTCAAAATATCGTATCGGACCCTACGACAAAAACACACACATACAAACGGACACATTCCGCCACACTCACAGATCCATCAGTCATTTGTCGCGCGGTGTTTCAGTGCATCGTTAGTTCCGCTTCACATCCGTGTACACATGTAATTTTCCAATTCTGTTGAATGTGAGAACTAGAGGTGATGACAGCGTAATGATATAACAGATACAGTGCATTTTCCAACACAAAACGCGTGTCAAAAGTTCAGTGCAAGTGATTTAAAAGTGACTATTTGTCTGTCGGAATTTTTGAATGGAATATGTTTGTTGGCAGAAACCCGTCGGAATGATTCGAATTTGTGCCTGTTCAATTTGGTATGCTTTCGTTTGCTGAGGTGTTGTATATGGGATGCATGAAGGACTCTTTTGAATGATAAGCGACGAACCTTCAACCTAGTTTTGTTTCCATCGATCATCAACATCGTACAACTTGTCAACATCCAGAATACAACCAGCGAGAAGATTTATTCGCTGTCGTTCCTGCGAACAATTGAATGGTGTGTATGAATACATTTTTTTATTCCTCATTTATATGATCCTGTCGTAATTACCAGGTAAAGTATATTAAATTGGTTGGCAATATCCATCAAAATTCCCTGGAAACTGATACCAGCCGCGTGTGGTTTCACTTATCCGTTGAAGTTCATCATACTTGTCAGTTCGGCACGCTCGGTTTCACGCACCCACGTGCTCGTCTACAAATCATATAATTAGTGAGCAATTAAAATGTTTATGCGCGTTTCTTTCGAACTGGTCGTGTGCATTGGAGCACAGGTGAGACGATGTGAGCGCAATCCGTGATCCATAGAGGTGGCTATTGTTCCGTCTACATGCGACCCACGCTGCAAAACATTATGCATAATGCCCAAAGATGCATATCGCATAAAATTACAAAGTGAACACGCCAAATGAGCGTAGTTTACGCGGTACGCGATGTTAATGATGATGATGACACTTTGTGACCACGAGGCCTATACCCGGACGAGGCCTATAAAAATTCCCCGCGCTGCAGAATTTACTGCAGCCCCCGACGACTCTGCGGCGGCCCCAACTCGGCCCGATGGTGGCTGATTGCCAATATGCACTTTATCACCGCCATCGTCGATACGCCGGCGATTGCGTGTGTGCGTGCGTGAGCGCGCGCACATAAGCGAGAATTTGTGCGAATGTGTGTATTTTCCCCGCATGCCAGCCAAATCATACATTAGGCCAAGTTTGTGTGTGTGCGCGCGCACGTTCGTGTGTGAGTGTTCGTGCAGCATAATTGCGTCAATACACGTGCTGCGTGCTGGCTGGCTGGCTGACACGGGCCCCGCACTCACACACCTTATCACACATACACACACACACACACGTAGCACTGCACCGGTTTCGCGTGCAAGACGCACTATCGAAACGTACGCGCGTGCACGGCAGTCGGGCAGCCGCCCGGAGAACCGTTAATTAACGAAAGTGGTTGCCAACCGCGCCGCTGCCGCTGCCGCATGCTGGTTGTTATAGTTGTGCGATTAGGCGTGCGCGCGCACACACACACACGCGTTCACGCACGCCGCCGCCGCCGCCGGACTAGACACGTTTTTCTGCAATTGACATAACCGCACGTAACGTGCGTCGTCCGCGCGCGTGTGTGCACGTTCTCGTACAATGCCGGCAATGTGTGCGGCTGCTGCGCGCGGATTGTTGTGGTCCACTAAGGATTTACGACGACGACGGCGGCGGCGCGTTCTGCTATACCCCTATACATATATTGAATGATTTCTGAACGCCCCGTTTCTAAAGCTGCCGCAGCGCGCGCGCGCGATCTCTGTAATTGCGCTCGCACGCGAGCTATTGCTACTATTGAACACTCATCGCTCACTGTGCCGTGCAATGTGTGAGCGAGCATGTAGGATTTAATTGATCGCGCACAGTCGATCGCGCATATCCACGCAAACGACGCGCGCACGCACACGTGCGCAAACGCGCCTAAACGATTGGCGAGCTTGAAATGTACTGATTAAATAATGTGTTTGCGTGTGCATACCGCGTCTCAAACAGCTTCGGCAGCAGCGCGGTTGGATCGCACAATTTGTTCGTAATTGGTCACATCGCCGCACACATCGCACGCGCGCGCGCACAGAAAACAGAAAATTCTTCATCGGCATCGCGTCGCTTATTATTCTGGTCTTTGTTTGCGTTGACGTGAAAGCGCACTCGCGCGAACGCAACGCAAGCGCAACGCGCACTGACAAAATTGAGATAATGACAACTTTGTGAAATGTGGCATTTTTATGCACACACATCCGTGATTGATGAGCGTTGTGTTGTGTGCACACATAATTATCCTCTCACATCTACGGGAAACAACAATTTGGGTCACTCCAATCATCATTATCGCCACGGCGGCGGCGGCTGCGGCGGCGGCTGCGGGAGATACCGGCTCAAGGTAACCGCAATAACCGTGTGATGGCCCTCAATAAACGTATCGCTCGGACGCGGTCGCGGCGTTGGTGCATGCTGCAGCTGCGCAACAGCGCGGCCAAACGGGGGCGGCCATCGAGGAGACACCGCGCGCGCGTGCGCCATTTGACGATCGCGCGTTCCATTTAAACGTAAATCGCCCGAGCCGAGCCTGCACCGAGTCGGAGTCGGGGTTAATTGAAAACCAGATCGAAGACGAAATAGAAAATGCAGAATGATTATCAAATATGGCACACGGTGGCCACCAAAGTTCTGCCAACAAATTGCACGCTTATTGCTGCCGCTGCCGCTACTGACGACGATGACGACGAAGACAATCAGGCGCAATTTGTGCCGAGATTAACGCGCACTAATGCGCGAGACATAAATTGCACACACGTGCACACGTTGCGCGCACGTTCTTGGAATTTATGTGTCATCCGCGTGCGCGCGCGGAGCATCGCGAGCCGCGTCTACCACTACTACTTTGTATGTACTGTCGTGTGTATTTAATCCGCCGCCGAGTGTATAAGACATAATTTGAATGAATCACCCGTTTTCGCGCGGCATGCTTGCTATGGGGTGATATGGTTGTGGAATTCGCGCGCTCGCGCACGTTGCACAGCGCATGTAGCGCATACTACACCGACCAAATCTATGGGTACATTAACCGTTAATACATACGAAAAAATTAACAGAAAACAAGAATCGTTGCCTGCTACTCTGCTAGCATGCACCGTGCGCTGCCCGCAAAAGTCATTCTCATGACCGTAAAATGCATATGTTTAGACACAAAATGCAAACATAGTATACACACACACATGATATGCATATGTGCACGCCATCATGTTCTTTGGCGCTGCATCAACGCGCACACACACACACAGACGGCCGCATGTCACAGCATCGCACCAACACACACATGCATGAATGACATTTGGCTTACATCGTGTGCGCATAAAATGCATGCTTTGCGAACGACGCTTTCATTGCATGGGCACATGTTGTATGCACACACACAACACTATGTGCTGCCGTGCAGAACGCGGCTAGGGCGAACACACACACACACACACGTATTCTCATATGCGCGCACGTATACTGTTAGTTTGTCTAAGCGCTGCGCGTCGCGGCAAGCAAACACTACTACACTAACATGTACGCGTCCTTGGGATTGAACCGTTGTGTGCTGTGTTGTGTGTGCAGTAGCGTCGTCGTCGTCGGCTTGTGTTCTCCGGCATTTTCTGCACAAAGTCACACGATATTTTGCACCAGCTACGCCGCCAGGCACATATGCATTTTATCAATATATATGCACTTATGGAAATATAGATTTACATGCATAGTGCACGTACATGCATACCAGCGCATTGTGAACCGTTCGCCCGCGCATGCGCACGTAATTTCCTCGTGTACTTCTCCTCGGCTCGGTGTGTCTGTGTGTGAGTTGGCTGCAGTAGTATAGCTAGGCGCCGAGCCGAGCTCTCTGTCGTTTGGCACTTGGCGCGCTCGCGTCGTCGTCGTCGTCGTCGTCGCACAAAGGCACATAAATACACATTCAATGTTCCAGCGCGTTTCTCCGCGCGGAGTTTCCATGTGACCCAAACACTGCAATGCTTCGAAAAACCGGTGTTTGCCGCGCATTTTATCTCTATCTGTGAGTGTGTGCATCCGAACAGAGAATCGAAGACTATATTATGAGCGGTGAGCTGGCAAAATTTCAACGATGAATATAAATTAAATTCATTAATCTGGTAGTCGCGTTGCACGTTGCGCGAAGCTATATGGCACGGATGCTAGCCGATATGTTTATGTTGTATCATTCTCGGGACCGATGCATTCGAAGAATATTCAATGTTTCAATTCGAGCGGGAGCGTGCAGGCGGATCGAAATGAACTCGATTGACGGAGTGCGCACGCGCGCGTGAGCATTTGCTGAGCTAATGCCGCGCGCGATGATCGAACGTGTTTGTGTGCGCCTCGAACGTATGAAAACCCGTTTCAGACCGCCAACACGTAAGACGATGGTGCTGATCGATGTATATGTGTGTATCTGTGAGCATAGTATGTGTGCGAGCACGATGCTTGCTGCGGTGCATTGGCAACGACACAATTTATACGCAATACGCAATATATTTGTATGTAGTTCATGAATCACCCTCCCGCGAATATTGTTTGCTGCTGGTCTGCCCGGGCTTACCTACTAGGTGTGTTTGTATGCGGGCTATGCAGCAGGCTTACGAGCGAGCACTGCCAACACACACACACACATATACAACATTTATAATAGTAGAGCGCGTGTGGAATTGTGTGCCAAATCAAGTCACGATTTTGTTATTTGAAATACAATCAAACCGATGGACTGGGGCGGGCGTTTACGGATTTTCCATCAAAGGTGCGTACGTATAGGCCGCCAATATGTTCTGAACAGACCTACTTGTAATATGTGTATTCGAATATTCAAAGTCTGCACAATGATAAATTGAATATTATAAGTTGGTCAGACACATTTGTCACACTAATCTCTGGTCGAACATGAGAAAAACAAAAGACCTAAGCGACGAACTCCTCGCGCAGGTATTATATAAAATAGTTCTTTTTGTCTTCAATGCACACTGCACACTGCATACACGGAACTCCAACGTGTATGTTTGTTCAAGTATTTGCAACGTAATAGCGCCCACAGTTGCAACGCGCGCGCACACACACACACTAGATCCGCGACGCCAAATCGTAGCACAAAGAATGCACACGTTGTTCGAATGCACACACATTCGTGAATTATTATAGTATACTCAACGTGCACGGTATATACCACAGCATGTCTGCATACAACGCGAGCAGCACGCGTGCGAGACACCACGGCATTATCGGAATGTGTTTGGTGCATTTAGTTTGAGTGTCTGTGCGCTCGTGCGTGCACATGTGTGTGTGCACGATGGCGATTGTCTATATAAGCGCGAGCGCGCGCGCGCAAGTTTGCACGCAGACGCAAGCACATAAATCATCAACCAGCAAATGAAGTAGTTGATCGCAACGCACGCATATATAAATACAAACACAAACTCTGCACATACCATCAAACATACACATACATAAAAGTTATAGAGGATATACAGACAGACATTGTACAAGCGCCCATACGCTCGGGGTACGACGACGACGTACAGCGCAACCAGTGCACAACGATCAGATAATTAAGCTTGATTGCTATGGAATGTTTGGCGGTGTGTGAGCGAGCGCACAAACGCATAAGCCAATGGCTGGAGGTTAGTCAACGTGTTTTTACTACTACTTTTTTTTCTCTATACCCCATACATATTCATTCGTGCTGTTGTCCGCGCATGGCGCATGGTGCTGCTTTTTCATCGTTTTTGCCGAACTGACAACGCCCAAACCCCGGACATAGTATCTCCACTGTGGCGAAAATGTTAGCTTTATTTGGCTACTGCAATAATACTGGAATAATGCTTGCGTAATTTAACCACCAGCGTCTTCGTTATAACGACCATAACATTAGTGTATGGAAAGCGAAATACGGTTGATAATATTGTCATTAACAGTTCTTTGGCGAATTATTTATGCATCGATTATGATATATGTGTATATTCAAGCGCTAGTCTAATGTCTCTCTGGCTGGCATCAAACCAGTTTCCAATTTATATCCGTTCACAGCATTGAAATGCCCAACCTATACGAACAGGAACTGTATTCCTATATGTGTATCAAAGTTAGAGTGATTCCAACCTTGAAAAATAAACGACATCGCGGCTGCCTGACCTCATTGTGCCAGCGCTTGTATGTGTGTGTGTGTTCTCTCTCAATATCTGTATCCGCAAACGCGCCCGCTTCGCTCGACTGATACACATTTGAATATTGTGTTCGGCGATGTCGCTCATTGCGTGCGTGCACATAAATTTATATTTATGTGTCCGCATGCGATCGCGCCTGCAAGTGCGAAAGAGTGTCGACTATATTATAGGCCGAGCGATACCAGTGATACACACGCGCACATAAATAAAACCATCGACATCGAACATAATCAACGGTATGTGTAGCCGACAAAAATATGCATTGCAATGCAATCAGAGAGCAGCACAGCAATATCAACGTACGCCCGATTCGGTATTCAAATTGACTCACATGCAAACGTGCCTAACACACTCACACGCACACACACACACACACACACACACACACACACACACGCGTACACGCACTCACGCACACCCATGAAAACGAGAACGATTTTGATTGACAACGTGAAATGCGCTACAGGCGAGAAACGTGCACAGCATCATGGAAATGTATGTTCGAAACGGGTTTCATGTGATTATATTGTCTTGTTTTTTGTGTTGTGGCAGTATTTTTTTGTACAGATACAACTGTGTCCAAAAGTATGCGTACACGCGCAGACTTCTTATTTTCGAGTAATTTCATCGGAGCGTTCGCGTGGCAATCGAACTTATTCCATCATTAGTGTGGGGTTTCGGTTGTGTTGTTTGTTTTTTTGTCGCTATTGTTGTATCTGTTGATTCGTGTGTGTGCATATAGGTATAAGTCTACGATCTGCGATAATCCGTGGTCAAGATGATGAATATTCAATTATTCCGGCGCGCATGAGCAGACACTCTTAAAATGGTGATTCCCTAATAATGTATTCTAGAAAAACACACTTTCCATACACATCCGTTGAACGAAATACGTCATACATAGAACTCTCACTATCTTGATAAAAAACATTTTCAATCTGATATAATATAACTGTTCATAGTTATTTTGATGATTGGTATTTAAATTTATAGAACTTCATATCATAACATGCGTATACTTATTGATTTATATTTATGTTGCGCTACCAGACACCCATTTCTAAACAAGTTTCCGAACCAGTTTATCCAATACACGTACATATTGATTTTGCTGGCAGAGCCGCAAGGCATACATATGAGCTCACGTGAGCCAACCAACTCCTAGGTGTGTGTGTATGTAAAATACACTATACTTGGACAGCCTGAGAGTACAACCGCTTCTGGTACCTTACAATTTACCGAACGGACAACAGACACACAGCATATGCAATTACACATAGACAAAATAAAATATTATACATTCGATACATTATAGATACCGTAACATAATACTGCACGTTCTTTATTATGAATGCGCGGTGGTTCGTATTGTAACACATTCGCACGTATTCGCACTACTGAGACCCGGAGCACGGCGAAAAATAGGCGCACCGACTCAAAGAGACTACGCCTTCGTCGTCCGACATCGAGAGATGGGCGTGCGTATTTATTCTCGTATCAAGTAACCACACACACACACGAACACACACACACACCAGCTCCACCAGCTAAGCGCACTTTATGCAATAGTTCGATATGAACTTTGATATTTCGCCCAGTAATGCCGTTAGTTCTAGTCACGGCGGCGGTGCATTGCGGCCCGTGCACTGCACTCTGTGCGTCCGCGAAACATAAACATTTTATTCCGCATACGACGACGCTACGACGACGACGTTATAAAGCTGCAAGCTGCCAGCGCGCCGGCGTGCGTCTCGGATTTCGAATTATTATGGACGCCGACGTCGATGTCGGCCCGCACAAATGTGGGCTTGTATCTGGTGCACGGCGGCTCAGCCAGAGCGGCCGCGCACAAATCGTGCCTGCCACACTAAGCGCTCGCGCGCCTCGCGCACCTAATTGATGTACGATATTAGATATGGGAATTATATTCTAATGTGATAGATTAGACATGCGCGCGCGGCTGCTGCGGAGCCAGGTGTATGAAGCGTGAAGTGTTAGCAGATTTGCGTTTAGTGTAGAGCATTATTGTTTGACTGCAAATTGTTGTGAGTTGAGACAACCGTGTGAGTCAGGGAAGTGCTCCCAGATTTGTGTTTAATTAAGGCTGAAGAAGAATATGAAAATGATTTGCAAATGACTTTAAAATTGAGAGCATATTCCAAGCAAATATCAATTGAATGACACATTTGTTACACTAATCAATTGTAAAACACGATATAAAACAAAAGACTTAAGCGACGAACTCAAATGTCGAATGTCATGTGGATTCTCAATCTTGACAATTGCATGAGTGGCTCGAATGCGTAATTCCGAGGCTGCCGCCAACCAATCAAGAATACGCACCCGTCTATCGCCCGATGTATGCACAATCACAATTTCACTCTCAGACATCACATTCGCATTGGGCACACACAGCGGCGCGTATTCGATTATGTTTATTCACATTGTTTGTTACTCGCCAGATATGCTATAGAGATTAATGTACATACTATACTACCACATTGTATTGACCAACAACCAGCAGCATCGACTGCATCGCGCACTCTCAGCGCGTTGAGAAATCGCCAGCCAACTACCCGACACACATAAACGCTTGCACGCCGCGCGACACGGGGAAATTTGCTGTAGACGTCGCGCACGTCGCGAGTCAATAGACATTAGGCCAATCGTGTAATAATTTAGACGAATGTGCGAATGTGTTCGCATGTCCGCGTGTGTGTGAGAGATTCTGCGTGACCACGAACGCACGAGAGGCCGCTAAATACACGCACAACACACACATCCACACAACATACAACGTGGTTGGGTGGCTGTGAGTACAGAGAAGCGCGATTGGTTTCAGGCGAACAACGACGTCTGCAGTGCGTGTGTGTGTGGTATGAAACAAGAAAAGACACAAATCGGACGGTGGTGCTCTCTCGGGTGTGTATAATGATTTCATGGTACAGACACACAGACTCACACGAACACACACTGTCGAACACACAGTCCAACACACAGCAGTGTATGCTGTGTATGCTGTGTATGTTGTATGCTGGTCGTCCTGTGTGCTAAGGCGTGTGTACAAGATTTAGTGCTGCTGACCTACTTCCAGTGCGGCGTATGTAACTAACGCACATGCATATACATATACTACACACAAGATACATTGTATCACATACATAAACATAGAGTATACTATAGTCTACTATACTATGTAATGTATGCTCAGATTTGATATTTTATATCAGCAGCAGCAGCGGCATCTGCGCGCAAGTGCGAACGAATCAACATTTTCGTTCAGTGGTCGTGCGGGTTTTCTAAGTACCTACACGACTAATATTTCATGCACAAAAAGCACACACGCACACCAGCACACGAACCCGCTCCGGTTGTGCGCGCGATCTAACCTCAAGCTTATTGATTAATTATGTGAACGCGAGCAGTTATGCGATCGAGCACCGAGCGTGCGTGCGTGCGTGCGTGCTTGTACGTGCATGCGTGCTGAAGTGCCTCACAGTAGGATTATGCTTTTTGTGTGTGTCTACATGCGTGCGTGTGTATTGTGTGTGTATGTTGCGCAGAGCGTACCTAGAGAACCGATCAATCATATTCGAGTACGTTGGTATTTTGTTGTTGCGTCGTGTAGTACGCACGCATACGAAATAAAAACAACGTGCGTGCTGGAAATTCATCTCAGATGTTGAGACGTGTGTTTTTTTCAAATTCACGATCTGTCGGTCAACCTCCAGAATTGCCCAAGTAACCTGTGTTGGCAAACCCCGATTTGTTACAGCATAGATTTGATTTTCTCCAGATTTCGTTTGGCTAATTTATTCATATTGATACTCATAGCATTGCGTGGTGGTTTTCCGGCGAACATAAAATGAGTTGTGAAACATTTTTCCAAATTGCGAATGTCAAACGTACCACGCAACCAGCCGACGGCGCATAGGCGCATCGTTTTCTCAGTTTCGCCGTAATTAGTTATTTAAATTTCGCATATGCCAGCAGACCAAGTTACTGAACTGTATCTCATTGTTTTGCATTAATATTATTCAATCTGCTATGTGTGTGTACCTGTGTGTGTGTCATGCAAATTTTCGGTGATGTATCTACGCTCACGGTGTACTCGTGCGTCTATTACTATAAACGTGGGTTGATGTGCACAATGCTGCAAGATGTGTGGCGGCACCGCGTTTAAGCTGCCGCCGCACCACATTTCGTGAAGCGTCGATCGCTGCCTCGTCTACTCTGCTCTGCATGTGTACCGTGCTGCGGATTCCTGTGTGTGAGCGGAACATATTTTCGCGAACACTTGAGCACAGATACGCAAACATAGCCCGCATATCGCGTGTGTCGAAATGCACGCGCGCGCGCGCTCTTTGTGACTATTGTCCTCGTCGTCGTGTTCCTTCGCCGCCGCATCGGCACTCTCATTATATGTGCTACACACATTATTGCCGAGGATGACTGTGTGTCATGGATGATGGTGCAACGAGTGTGCCGTTTGTTGCCACACATTATAAATGTGTGTGTACATAAACGTAACCATAATGCGCGTTTGACGCAACTAGCAATTATCCCCAAGTGTTTTAGTGTATCATCAATTTGATGCGGCTGATTCGTTTTGCGGGTGTGTGTGCTGCGTGCTGCGTGCGTTTGTGGTTCGAATTGCGAGACATTTTCGAGACAGCATTGAGACATATTGCGAGCGTGCTGCGCTGTAACATCATGTCTCGAAGGCATTTGACATTTTGAACCAAAACGAAATTTTGAATATGGTAGTATAATATTAAAATATTATTACCGACCATACACTTACCTGCTGTGCGCGTGCGCATCATCTACGAGAGAAGAAAAAAACGTTGACGAACGACGCGCGTTTGACTTTCTCTGTATAATGCGCGATCGCGTAATTTAGTTGGAGCAGCCATATTAAGCACACACACTCACACAGACAAATCGATGTACATCTATGCGAGCCATCAATCATCTGGTCATGCGCGCTAGTGTGGATGTGCTCCTAATATCGAAAAATAATTTACGCGCGTGCAAATTACACACATATAGCAGACGCTTCATTGCATCGCGCGTGCGCGCCTGCGTGCTCATCTGCACACACATGTGTGCTGCAATCTGTCCATTTGATCATCGGGTTCGGACCATCATCGGACCATTGTTGCGGCGATCGGACGCATATACGCCAGAGATTTAACCCCAATTTAATACGTGGCATTGCTGCCGGTCATTACGCGAGCGCAATCGCCGCGAGGTGCTGCCGGCTGGGTTATAATCTTCATGCCATACCATTTCTATGTGCGATCTCCTGCGCGTGCAGGCGGGCGGGCGTGTGCACCGAATATGCTTAGTTCATCTTCGACTTTTTTTCGTCTGTTACACATACTCGATATGTGTTGTGCAGTGGCACACACAGGGTTTAAACACACCAAAGAACCCGGAGAAAGGTCAATTCAATATACTAAATCAAGATCTGGAATAGTATTCATTTAGGACTCAAAGTGTTTTCTATTACATTATATACTCCAATGTTCTAATGATCACAATTTAAAAGAACTGAGACAACAAGACATTGGACACGCTTACATTCGAAAATAAATACTTCTGTTGCTGAGCTTTTGTACAACGTTTTTGTTGCAAGCTGAATTTACAACAGTCGAATTCAATTTAAAGAAATATGGCTCGGAATGTTTAATGTTTTCAAAAGGTTCGTCGTCGAAACAGTCTTCATTCAGAGCATAATTTTGTACTCACTGAATTTATATTGAGAATACCATTGCAAGCATGATATCTACTAAATATTTCGAAGTATGTGATTGATGCTCGATTTATGGATTAGAAGGCAGGTGCTCTCACGTCGGAAATTTCATAACACCCAGCGGAAAATACTGGCTACGCCACTGTTCCTCCTTCATGTGTAACTGATCGCGCGCACGCGGTGCCACGTGCCCGTGTCGATGTATCGAAAATCGGGGCGCAGCTCTGCTGCGTACGTGATGATTATACGTGCCAGTGTATTCACCAGACAAATTAGTCAAATTATCCATCCATACGGCCGTATAATAATACTGCTACACACACACACCTTCAGAAAACTAGATCGAATCGAAATCCATCTCGCGCGCTCGCCGGTTCGGGATCAGAGATCAACCGAACGGGCGCGCGCACAGGAGAAATTGTTGGCATTTTGAGAGCGTACGTGAACGCGAACTACGCTAAAATAAAATCGTTGCAATGGTCAACCGAAAGTGTGCGATGGCCATTCGCTCTAAAGTAGAATGCGTGCATCTTGGGATCGTTTTAATTTTATTTTCCATAAGTAAACGGCTATGCTGCGTCATAAAGTCCGATAGCCATTTGCGTTGTCAATCGCGGCATATGGATTTCACAGTAGAAATCGCCACAGGCAGCCAAGTCATACTAAAATCATATAACACCGCTAGGTTTTCGAATATGATATTATAATAATAAATACGATGCGCGCGCGCACGCGGCTCGTGCGAAATTGGGTCATGCACCTGCACGCCAAAGTGGTCTGGAGGGGTCTTGTGGGGCTTGCGCCAGACGTTGCGCGCGGACTTCGTGCGATCGTCAAACACACACACACTTGAGCGAGCACACACATGCATTTATTTCCAACGAACGTCGTTTCGTGTTGAAGATATTAAGAGCGTAAAATATCTTCGCACAAACAGACGCTAGCAAAATATGTCTACACGTTGTTGGATTATAGGCACTTGGCACGATGCAAGGTGTGTGTGTGTGTGTGTGTGTGCTAGTGTTCATGTGTCGATCGATATGCTCCACACACACTCGAACACACACACTCGATGCACCATGCATCGAGCCGATGGGATTTGGTTTTATTTCATCGAGAGACGCGCGCTCGCGCGTCAAGCATTTATGAATGCATACAAATATGAATATTATGCAGGCCGTGCTCGGCACGGCACACGGCTCGACTCGTTTGATGAGTCAGGGTGAGCAGACCCGCAATTCGCGTGTACACGCTAGATCACATGCACATTTTGCACGATGGTGGGCAGTGTTTTCTGGGCTAAATGTGCTTCGGCGGCGACGGTGATGTGCACGTGATAAAGTTACGCAAAAATTGCTGGCGCACGACACACTACAGCAGCAACCCATCGTATCGTTAAACATGTGCATATAACATGTTAGAATTATATGCGTGTTTGCAACACGGAGCACACACACAAACACACACCGGCACGCGGCACGAAGAATAATCGCGTGCATAAGTGTGCGCACAGCACGTCAAACCACAAACACCGACGACGAAGTACTATAGAGAAGATGCCACTTCGATCGGACACTCGATATGTTTTGAAATCGACAACAAATATAGGATAAATAGTCCGATGTTTATGCCCTTTTAGATTCACGCTCATGCTAAAATGCAGGATTTTCATCATATGCATTTTATTAGTTATAGCTCAATTAGATCAAGTGTAATTTGTGTTAACTATTTCATGTTTTTATTGTCTTGAATACAATTTAGAAAAATAATTATTAGCTTTATTTGTTGGGTAATGTAATGCCTAACACGAATAAATGTAGCTATAGATTTTCTTGTAATGCTATTTTTCATCGAGTTACTTCAGATTATGTGGATCAAGACGCATGCCCCTTCAATCAGACACTTTCAATCACACACACACTTTTCAAAATATGTCGAATATCGTATTACGCAGGCTCTCGAAAGAAGTGTCTGATTTAAATGACGTAAAAACATGCCTTCGGTATTTCGTTTCTAGCATATTACATTTAGATTATATATGTATGTATGGAGAGGGAAATTGGATCACTAAAATGTTATTAGTTTTTGAAAATCGAATGAAAAATATCACCTCAACGAGTGGTTTACGAAAAGTGTCCGATTGAAGGGGCATCTACTCTACTATAGAAGCGAAGCGTCGTCGCATGCCTTTGGAAATATATGCACATGTAATGTGCATCAGCTTATGCTCTAGACGACGCGACCGCCGTCTAGAAGAAGTCGTAGACATAGCTGCGAGACGATTTCACAATATGTATAAGTATAACCTGCACTGACTATGCGGCAGAATGTGGGACGAGACAGTTTGCACGTGTGTGAGCATCTTCTGGCAATCCTGCGCAACATAAAACGCACACACATGCTAGCTGTTGCTCGACAGGTTTTCATTTTGGAAGCGTGTGTGTGTATGTTGGTGCAAGACAGTGGTGCGTATGTGTGTGTGTGTGTCTCTTAGCGACTAAGCCGTAGAAGAGAGACACACACTTGCTGACGAGTCGCGAAAATGAGAATGTAAATGCATTTTCTTTCATAATCATTAAACTGATGACAGCACAAGATTCACAACACTCAGTCAGTCAGTTAGCTGCACGACGAATTGAGTAGATTATGCGTTGTCGCCGTTGTCGCCGTCGCCACCGTCGTCTGCCAGATGCATTCTTTGTGTTACATAATGCATAACTGCGAGTTGTGTCAGTCGTCCATTGGGAATGGTCTCGTCTATCTCAATCGATGATGGCGATGGCATCGGCGATGCTCATCGCATTGAAGTTATAGCGAATTGTCCACACAAATTATATAATTCTGTATACGGACTCACATGAAATTTCACATGATTGTCGTTCAAGATAATTGCAGTCTGCGCTGCACACGACCGGCATGTTCGACCACAAGCAAAGTCGCCTGCAAAAAATGCAGCGCGCTGCGCGATCGGGCGTTGTGCGTTGTTGTCGCGCTCGCTCTGCGGAATGTTAATTGAATGTTCGAATTTGAGCACCTCGCATTAGAGTAGATGGTTGCACATGTGGTATTTTCCAGCAAATGTGAATAGATTGAAAAATAAAAGTTATCTTCTCTTTTCAGAAATTAAGTAATGAATGGATGAATGTAGTTTAGTCGTTCCGAAATGTTGGGTCCAACAGTCTGACCTTTTTTGGAACGATATTCATAATATTTGAACAATAACATACAGCAGCTCCCACATGGATGTTTTCCAAGAAAATTTCGAAGTTTGAAAATTGATATCTGGAGACCGGCTTGCATAAATGAACTGAATATTTTTGTGGAATGTAAAGCAACCATATTCTGGTCTATATGCGGAATCTGTACTTTGGCAGTGGCTCACAATATTAACGACATGCCTTACCATAAAAACTCTTGGTTGTTACCAAGCGGCAAATATATGTTTCACGTCTAAACTGCTCACAAATTTAAATAATGTTTGATGCCATTTTGTGCCCTCGGATGTCTTTTTCATGATAGACAAAAAACGAATTGAAAAAAATACTCACAATTATTTTACATGCTTGCCTTTCGCGCTCAATAAAACACAAACTATTTAACAAAACCAACATGAATTTGTTCCAACATGTCAAGGAGCTTCAAAATCCTTGAAACTGAAATATTCCGAACATTACATTTTGAAACATGATTCTACACCACAAATAATTGTAGTAGACATTTCACAGTTGGACTGTAGCAAAGATAAATATTGGGCCTTCAACATACTAAAATATCAGCGTCCTCGGACAAAAACTCTGGGAAATAGCCGTTATTGACGTAATTTGTTGACATAATGTTGTTGGTGATGCCGGAAAAAAAGCTATCTCATCACGAATATCCTCAAGCACTTTGGAACAACGAAGAAAACATTCCATAACCAATGGAGGGTATTAAAAAACTCAACTAAAGATAGATAAATATAATAATGATTCAGTTTTGATGCGAAAATAGTTTTACATTTATTCAACATGGACTTAATAAACAATGAATGTTGATGAAGAACTTTTTTCAAAGAAATAATCTCCATTTTATAACGAGCCGAAATATCCATATTCATAACGAGTAACGAGTTCAGAATTTAACGAGTAGTCGTAGTCAGTCACTCGAGGGATCGACCATCTACTCTAATAGTTGGATTTCAACAGTCGCCCAACATCGTATCAGATTTTCTCCAGCTAGCTCAAGACTATGAAAACCACACTTCACGCTCACACACACACAGACACACAACACACATACACACATGTGATTGCGTTCGCTTGCGGGAGCTCCACCGCCGCCGCCGAGTTCTAAGTAACATTCTCACCCTACGCGCGGTGGGCAAAGCGTGCGTGCGTCCGGCAGCCCGCGCCGACATTTCTACTACGTGGTTGCCGTCGTCGTAGCTGCACGCTCGATTACACATTAAATTATACGCGCACACTGTAATTATTTTAATACGAATAACCGGTCAGCTGTGTGGGGCAGCCAGTCAGTAGCAGTGCACCGGCTTCGCCGCTATAAAGCTGTGTGGATAATTTTTATCACAAACATCTTGTTAGATCAACACTTATAGGCGGCTGCACATTTTTGTGGGAGGCAAAGACAAGCGCACAAGAACACACACACTCCAACCGACCGATCTCACGTCCAACCAGCGTGAGATTGGGAGCATAGCGCACACACGGTTTACAATTCATATTGGTCGACCACAAGACCAGGTGCGAGTGCACACACGCTTCTACTTTTACACCGCTCTATCAATACAGCCAACCCAATGTGGTTTATCGGTCAGCACAAAACCACATCACAGCGGCGGCGGCGGCGGCGGATCGATCAAGCGCACTATCAATTTATTAGATCTGATTGCATATTACTCTGCAGCATGGCTAATGGACATTTTGCGTGTTACCGCGCGCGTTTTTTCGGAACGAGTGTGTGGGCCATATTTTGCATGCGCGCGCATTATTTTTAATGATGATTGAGAAATAAATGCCCAACGCGTTGCGGTATTTATAGCCGATGGATTTCATTACAATGTTTATTGTGAGTCTATTCGAGAAACGTGCGTAAGCAGATCGGCGTCAATTTCAGTCGTTAATCATATGATTTATGCTTGCGAGCCTAATAATACAAACCGTTACGGATTCAACATAATGTTTCTGTCCTTGCTCATTGTTCAGCATTCATTCAGTACACAGACGTATAAGTTTGCTTGAAATATTTATCCACAATGCGTTCGGCTGTGCAGAAGCTGCAGAAGCCACTCGCGCATCGTCGCTGACGACGACGAAGATGCCAACGACGTCAAACAGCACAACAACGGCTTCATCAGCATGCATGCGCTCGCGGTCATGGGTTGGTGACTTGCATGGCTTGTACAGGCCAACATACACACACATCCGAGCACAAACAGACTGTCAGAGCTGTCGTTGACTGTGAAAACAAACAATCGGGCACACACACACGAACACACACCGTAATTTCTGGTGTTTTCTTGCGCGCAGCACAGCGTTTGTCCAATGCAAATACGCAGCCGCATGCGCGCGCGCGTGTTCGTTTAATGAGGAAGATTATGAAAATATTTACTCAAAGCCAAGACACGCGCGCGAACGCTACAATTGCGGCAGCAAATACGCGCCGCTTGATACCGACACAACGTAACTGTACAATGTGTTGATTGAAATCATCACATATATTATTTGTGTGCCGAGACTCTGGAACAATGTGTTCATAAGCATGCAGGCGCGCGGTTCTCTAATGATGGTGTTTGCATTAAACGGATGCTCTCCGGACTCGGACTACAGTTAGTGTGTTCGTGCGTTCGTGTGTGTGCCAGTGTGTGAGAATTACGGCTTGGTCAAACAGTTTAGTGGCAAGCACTTGGTTTTATGTTTGCCTAATTAATGTTTTTCTATCGGTGTTTGTGTTCGATGTATTGACGCAAAGAGTCAACGTGCTATGCTCGCGCTTCGATTGCATATCATCGCGACGCGAAGAAAGTCAACACACACACGGTCGATATGAAAACATAATTAGCACACTATTCTCCCCTCGCTGTTCCCATTTCCCTCGCCCGAGTGCCTAATGATCACAAGTTTTATGATATCAGATTTGTCGAGGTGCTGAGCCGTGGCGCGCGATGCGAAGCGAATCAACCCATAAATTTTCGAAAACTCACGAATGCCCGAAATAAATCGGCATACATCGAGCAGCGAGCAGCGATCCTCCAGCTGCACGGCGAGCTGGAAGAGAAACCTGTGCACAAAATATTGGCCGAACACCAGCGAGCTGATGCTGCTGCTGATGGTGCTGCTGCCCAGCGCAAGGTGCGATAAATGAATGAGAAATAATTGAGTGCGTGTTTACATTTCGTGAAGGCGCTCGAAGCTGTTGGATTTCTCGCCCAGATCGGTATGCCAGATAAGAAGAGCGCGGACGAAGCGAAGCCATCGTCGTCACTGCAGAGGCTGTGGCACTGCTCAATGCTCAGTGCTGACTAGAGGGTGATTTTTTATTTCATTTTTGCGTTTACCGCGGCTTCGGCGCGTAACACTTGTCCGCCTTAATGGACGGCATGCGTGCCATTTTATATTGTGCTAATAAATATGCTACGTTGTACAGGCAGCAGTACTACATGGGCTGAGAAGTCACGGGACAAATTATGAACGAAGAATATCTTCGATGGAAACTGTTTTTTATTCCTTCACATAGTTTAATTTTGGCTCGGAAGCATCTCGACCACCTTCAAAAAGAATTTCTTTGCTAATTCTTGCGAAATTATATTTTTAACGATTCAGGCAGCCTCATTCTGTCCCTGGAGCTAGATAATTAAATTTCAGAATTAAAAAATAGTAGCAGAGAGCCAAATACCCATAAAACCATAGATGGGATCACAATCCAAAGCCCGATTAGATATTTGGTTAATTTGGTTGATTTTTCCGGCAGCCTTTTCGCAAAGAGATCTTTCATGCCCAAAAGCTATGTACGATATATGAATACTATTTATATAACTTTAGGCTATCAGCCCAGGTTCCATGCTTTTAGAATTCCGAAATTATTTCGTGGACTTATGCATTTTTTCGCCAGGGTCTGCAAAATTTAGACGTCCACTGCGCATATCATCTTCGGTGCCCAAGTTGTCGGTACAGAATAGTTATAAAAAAATCAAAATTGTATTTTGGCTAGGGCAGATCACACAGTTGTTGATGACATGTTTTGGCTCCAGCGGCCCTTCTACCTATCAGAAAACTTCTTCCTTTTTTCCATATGATAGTATATGAACCGCGAGTTATAATAAAGGCAATTACTTCCAAACTGATGACAGTTCGATTTTTTATGACTGGATATTAGATTACCATTATACATAATAAATTTGTCCCATCATAGTTTCTCTCGGGACTAATCAGCCCATGGAGTAAACTTTCCGATAGTCGTCGCCAAGACCCGGCGCAAAAGCAAGTGCAACATACTGGTTCATCAACCGTGCAGATTTCGTATTCAACATGTCTCCCCAAGCTTGCGATTGTATTGTTTGTAAAACAAGTCATGATTGCATCGATTCCGAGTGCTGAATCACAAGCGCTCCGATCGCGCGGATCGCGATTGCGGCCGCTCAAATACGCAAATACGCAGGCGCATCGAGTGAATTACTGTCGTGTGTGTGTTCGCGTGCGTGCGCATAGAAAATACATCTATTTTATTTTATGGTTCCCAATCATCCAGCCGTTTGGCGCTGAGCCGACGACTGCAGCTGCTGCTAATGCTGACGTCCGCCGTAACGGAACCATTCGTCGTGCGCGCACAGCGACATCGAACGCGCATTAACTTTCGTGACCCCACAGCACACATGCACATACGAACACGCACAAAAAAGCTCGCACCAAAGAAACGATATTTCAACGTAATTGACTAATAATTTCTACCCGAGCTCTCTGGCGAGAGCACCTGAATGGGTGTGTGTGTTGAATAAGTCTGTGTATGTTTACGAATATGATGACCGGTCGACAGCGCAGACAGCAGCAGCACGCACAAAAAATAGCGCATAATCCGCCGAAATTCGTTTGTAAGTGCGCTCGGCAGCACAGTGTGTGGAATGTACATTTTGCCACCTCGAAACTACGCGCACCAAATAAAGAAGACGAAGCCGGGCATTGTTACTGAATGACTGCTACCATGAACAGAGATGACAGCGAGCGCGACGAACGAGAGCACATCGCGCATTTTTTAGATCGACGTGATTAGTTGTGCGGTGTATTCTTTTTGTGCTTGCGTGCGTGCGTGCGTGCGTACGCTCCTGTAGCGGCAGCTTTACAACTCCACATAAAATTAAGTTCATCATAATTGCTTTGTAAATATATGTATGTATGTGTGTGGCACTCGTCGTCGTAGTAGTCGTCGTCATGGCTGGTATGCTTTGTGCTGCTGCTGCTGCTGCTGCTTTGGAGATCTCAAACCTAAATCGTATGCGCCAAGTGTGGCTGTGTGTTTGAGTGCGCGTTGTCTCTGTGTAAGCATGGAATGCATTTAGTCGTGGGTTAGCATGTATAGGGTGATTTGCAACACTATATTTAAATATGCAAGATCGATATATTTTATCATGGTTCGTTGATATATCCCGTAAAACACACCTTTCGTTTTTCTTTATTCCCAAGATGGTCATCCGAAAGGTATACAAAATAATCGTTCACAAATCTATTAATATCAGGGATTCGGAGCGGTCCGAAAAACCTCTCCGCTCCGCTCCCGCTCCGCTCCGACCCAATCCGCTCCGCTCCCGCTCCGACCCTAAAATCCCAGTACCAAATCGGTGTTGATATTTTAATGAGTGATCGATTAATGACATGTCATAAATGATGTAGTAAATACATTCGAATATTATCTCATGTTTTATATAGGTTTAAATGACCAGAATTTCAGTCTAGAGTTAAATTAAAAGCTATAATTATTACATTAATGACCTTACTTGATGACCTATTTGTTACATTAATTACATTTTTTACCTCATCATAATAAATTTAACACCTTTGATACATGAGGGAATAAATACATTATCTACGCTGAGGAAAAACATTTAATTAATAGGTTGTAAACAACATGACTCACGTAGCTGACCTGTGAACAAAGGAATGTGATTGCTTCAAAATACTAGGTACATGTGAAAAATGTGATAAATATGTCATTTTTGACATAAATGTTAAAAAATGACATATTTATTACATTTTTTACTTCAATTATGACGTGATATTATATCTCTA
>JANTBZ010060985.1:0-23601 GCA_024741255.1 Exechia fusca | reverse complement strand
TCGTTTTTCGGCACAAATATCGACTTGTTCAACAGCACCGTGTGCTTGAACTTACTCGAAATTGTTTGGAAAATAGTTGTACCTTTCCAATGATGTATAACATGGCCACCTAAACCATCAAACGAACTCAGCAACGTCTGGTTAACAGAATCTTAATCTTAGCAGGAAGCATTGGACAAAAAGGTCTTTAAACCTACGAAATAGCTTATACCGTCGTAACCAACGATAAAATATAAATTTAAATTACAATTTGATCAAAAACCGCAAAAATTGGCTCGAAATCACGAAAAACACTATTTTTCAGCCACATTTTCCATGCGCATTTTTCGAGCGCATTCAGACAAAGTGGTCAATATAACGATTCCTTCGCTCAGGTGATGGCTTCAATCCGCGCCGCTGTACTTATGAGACCTGGCGCCTTCCGATTATCTTGCATTTCCGTCGTTGAGACACGTACTTCCAGGCCTACACTTCAAAATATGCTAGAAAGAAGGAAAATAGATCGATGGATGGTTTTCATTGCTGGAGAGGAAGGACTCTAGTGTCAGATCCACAAATCCACATAATGATAGGGTAGATGTGTAGCTACTGATGGACATAAATCCGAACAAGATATCTTTGTTAGTTCTTTTGAAATAGCCATTAGAACATGACGAAAAAACCCAGTTTCGAACTATCGCTACTGATATACCGCATATTGCCTATTGAATTTTAAATCACACTCTATTCCCCTCCACACCACCTCCTCCCCGCAGTCCTCACCACCAAATTCATCGACGACCTCGTCGATCCGTGCACCCAGCTCGCCCTCGCCAAAGCCCAAGCGGCCGTCGAGTCCGGCCGCTTCGCCCAGTATCTCGTCGACGTGCAGCTCAGCCAGCAGCAGCAGCACAAATCCAGCACCGACGCCGCGGCCGCCGCCGGCACCGACGCCGACTTTGAGTCGCGCGGCGACCGCAAGGACGACCGGCGCCGCAAAGCGGCCGCCTCGGGCAAAGCGGGCGGCGGCACGCAAGGCCGTGAGTCCAAGACGCGCGCCACAAAGAAGCACTACCGCGGCGGCCGTGGCGGCCCCAAAGACGCCGGCTCCGATTCGGACGACGAACCGATCGCCGCTTCCGCATCCGCCTCCGCCTCGGCCTCCGTGGCCAAGTCGAGCTCCGGCGCCGCTCTGGCCAAACTCGAGCTGATCACCGCCGCCGACATTCAGCGCGAAATCACGCGCAAACTCGACGGCGAAGGCCTGGACCATTTGGCGCGTCCGCTGGCCGAGCACTTTGCCGCGCAGTTCGGCCGGCTGGCGCTGACCACCGCCCAGACGCTGCACGAGGCGAGCGTGCAGGCGACGGCGGCCGAGGCAGCGGCCGCTGCCGGGGTCGGTGCGGGAGCGGGTGCGGCTGTTGGTCAGACGCCGGCCGATCGACGATCGGCGCATGCGGAGGTGCAGGTAAAGTGATCTTACCAAATGGCATAATCATAAGTCATAATGAACTAACGAATTGTCATTTCGATTTTTTTCTTTTCATATTCAATGACTGTTTTTTGTTTCGATAACATAGGATCACAGTTAAACATTCCGGTCTCCTTTATATACTTTTCTGACGTGTTTTTATTTCCTAATCTCTAATTAGAATTTATCTATAAATTCATGGATACCTTCCAAAGACTTCGAAGTATTTTTTTCACATAGCCTCAGACATTTATCGATATCTCTTGTTTGAATCAGTCTATGCCAATCTGACACATCATAATAATACTTCCTGACGTCATAATAGTACATAACACTACAAAAAGCGCATTATTCGTCTTATATACTATTTTGACGCCAGGTAGTATAATAAAAAAATGCTATAATTTATGTGCATATTTGTAAAAACCAACAGTATCAATAGTTTTATCGTTATTGTGCAAGAAAAGTAATAATGTGTGACAAATTTGCAAAAATTACGGGATACAAATTTCAATCATTTGTTTAGATGTGAAATCGATAGATACCGCCATCTCTTGCGCATTTCTGTCATATCGTCAGATTGATGAGTCCATATATATATATTTGTTTTTAAAATAGTTTTTATTTATTCAGCAGTATAAATCATAATGTGTACTTCAACTAGGCAGTCCATGTGGAAAAAATAAAACAAATTACACCAATATCGACATTATTTCCGGAGTTCTAAAAAATAATGCGTTTTCCGAACATTTTAATAGATTTCTAGGAGATTTCCAAAATTTTCTAAAGAATAAAACAATGATAAAATATTGATTCTAAAATATTTATGTACGGTGAATGTCGAATATTTGTGTTTGATACCTTTCTCGAACAAAATATCAAACAAAATATCATCTAATCATCAATTTCACCTTCCATATCCATATCCGTTGCAGGAACGCCTCAACAACGCCCTGGTCGACATCCGCCTCTACGATCGCGGCCTCCGCGTGCTCCCCGCCTCCCAGCACGCCCAGCTTACCAAGTACCTACTCAAAACGCTCGCCTCGGATCTGGCTAACCAGCTGCTCGCGTACGCCGCAGCCGACGCGAAATCCACTCCGATCCCGGCGCCGGAAGCATTCACTCCGGAGTTGCGCACCAAGTTGGCCGCCGAGTGCCCGAAGGAGTCGCGTGCGGCTCTGCTGGCGCTGTGCAAGACCGTCTCGTCGACTGGAGGTAGGAATGTGTGATTAATCGATTTTTATAAATCTTCACGTTTTGAAATATTAAAATATTGTTATTCGATCAACGATCCCAATGGAAATTTATCGTTTGATAAATTCGAAGGACAGAATATTCAATGAATAACACTGAACCAAAAATACTACGCCAGCCAGTTGACTTATATCCAAGGGCCGGAAGTTAGGGGGAAACTAATTTGTTTCTTGTTAATCCTACAGAACATTTGAAACCACAATTTTGCGTCACGTTTTCGTACGATTAAAATGAACCTTACTTTTTCCCCTTCTTGCACTTTCTTGTCGTTAGGCCCTTTTTTCATCTTTTTCCCCTTTTAGACCCTTTTTTGCACTTTTTAGGCCCTTTAGAAAATCTGCAAGTTTCCATCAAATTACATACTGGAAAATGTAAACTAAAAATTAAAAACATTTTGCTAATTCTTATGAAAATAAACAAAAAAAACAGACTTGTCCAAGCGAAATATAAACATGTTTTGCTAATTCTTCAGAAATTAAACAAAAAATTTAATGTGTGAAAGCCTTGTCCAAGCAAATGATGTGCTTATTAGAGCGATAATAGCAAGAAGAACCATTTTTACGAAATATAATCGAGAAATCCTGGGTTTTCACTGTTTTTATTAACTATTTTAGGGCCCTAAAACGTACTTTTTAGGCCCTTAACTTCCGGACCTTGCTGATAAACACCTCAACTCTATATGTAGTACTTTGTATATCGCACTTCAACAAATTCTACTTTATGTCTGTTTATTAGATGTATGCTTTTTAGAAGTTAAACCTTAATCGAACTCTGTCTGCAAACCGAACTCCCCTCATAAAAAATAAAGTTGATAGTACATCCTTGGATCTGCTATCAGAAAAAGTTAAGGATTAGCAGGATATTAATAATTTGCATGTTCAATTCAAAGTAACAATTGACGGTTGGTGCAGATTGCAGATGAGCCGTTACACAATCAGTGCAGAATCGCCACTTACCGCACATCCGTCGCATGCGGCTTGAAGCACTGCGTCGGCCGGTTGCCGCGGATGTCGTACAGCACGCACGAGCTGTCCTCGTGGCCGGACACCAGCAGGCGGCCCGAAGGATCGACGCACACCGCTGCGACCGGCGAGCCTTGCCGCGAGCCGGGAACGGTGGCCGGAGTGACGGTGTTCACGCAGCCGCGCGTCCGCAGGTCCCAGAAGCGAACGGTTTTGTCCTGTAGACGGGGGGACGGCGGAGATGGGGTAGTTAATTAGTTTCTGTGTTAAGGGATTTTCAGCAGTTTATAGTTTTGAGTTTTGACAAATGTTGTTGGTGGTCTAAAAATGTTATGTGAAGACTAAACTCAAACTTTCGACGCACAGAACTAACACTATTAAATAGGTTCAATAATATTCATACTAGTTAGGAAAACGTTATCTATAAAATGAGCTGACATCCGCATTTCCGAAGTTACTTTTTGATAAATACTACATGGGCTGATTGGCTGATAAGTAGCGGGAAAAATGGGGAGGACAAACATTTTTGATTAAATTTGTTTGTATCCCTCTACAGTTTCATTTCAGTTTGTATCCCTCTACAGTTTCATTTTTTTATATATTTTCTATATAACCTTAGGGTATCAGCAATCTCCATTTTGGTTGACTTATTGATGTTTTAGTCAGGAACTACCAAATTTATGCGTCCACTGCGAGCATCGTCTTCGGTGCCCGAATGAAAGGTACAGAATTGTTAACAAAATTGCCAAATTGTATTTCGGCTAGGGCAGACCCCAGATAACAATTTCTCAATACATATTTGACTCCAGCGGCCCTTTTACCTATCAGAAATCAGTGCTTTAAACACCGTCTTCACCATATGTTAGGATATGTCAAACCGCGAGTAACAACAATGGAAATATCTTCCAAAAATAATGACAGTACGAGAATAAGATTCTGTTTGGCTGGCTGAAAGATGACTGCTAAATCTCATTTAACACGATATTGTGAAGCTCTACCTAAAGTGCTACAAAAATATCTCCATTAATTCTCACTCACCTGCGATCCGCTCACGAACATCGCACCGCCCCAATTGTACAGCGACAGAATATGCCCCCCGTGGCCGCTCAGCGCCTGGAACGGCGTCGCCGTCGCACAGTCCGTCACATACACCTTGCAATCGCCCGCTCCGCCACTGATCAGCAGACTGGCCTTATTCGTACTGTCCTCCAGAAAGCACAGATCGCGCACCGTTCCGTCGTGCATCGTCAGCTCCGTCTCCTTGCCCTCCAGCTGCTGCTGCAGCTCATTGTACCGCATCAGCTTGACCGTTTTGTCATTCGAACCGGTGGCCACCAGGTCTCCCTGCGGCGACCACGCCATGCAGTAAATCGAGCCCTTGTGGTGCTTGGTGCGCTTGAACAAAACGGTCGGCTGGTAGGTGGTGTGATCCTCGCGGATATCGGACAGCGACGGGTACTCGCATATCCGGAAGGTCTTTGAGTTGGAGCCGACCGAGTAGACGCGCCCGTTTGGGTGGAATTCGGCGCACCGGACCGCCTGCACGTCTTCGAGTGCGGTGACGGGCACGAAGCGCGGTCGGTTCGGATCGTTTTGGGCATTTACCTGGGGATGGAGGATGGAAATAGAGTAGAGGGTTAGTTACATGTGATTCGAAGACACATACGCGTTATTTGTTGGCACAAAAACTTCCTTTGTATAACTTCCTTGTAGTTGAAGAGTTGCAGGGTCTGATAGCCGGAAGCAGGCTTACATGTATGCCATATTGTTAGCACAGCGCTAAAAAGAGTAATCCTAGGCAACATTTTACATCCGTACTTCGGATCATCGTGTGAATAACACGGAATTAAATTTCAGCCAATCAGACGCGTTTGGTGTTTTAATAAACAGTATGGAAGTCCGTATCGTTTGATAGCAGGACACATATTGTTTATAATGTTATTTGTGAATAAAATAAACATAGTTCCTTTGAAGGCCGACATGCCGAATACGACTTTTCTATGCCATTCGAATAGAACGTTTTCTTATTGTCCGTAATAGAGATATTTTTCATGCGATAACTTTTGTATCGGTGCGAAGTCTCTTTCCAGCTCGCATTTTTCAGAGGTCTAAAGACATAAAATAGTCGCTAAGATCCAAATCTGGATAATACCGTAGATATGGCAGCTATCTATAGCTTTTTCTTTCAGTTTGGCCATCGTTTCCAGCGACCTGTGAAACTGCGAATTTCTCGTGTGAAACAGCACATTTTCCCTCGCCATGTGGAGCGTATCTGGATCTTGGCAATTTTGAACTTGAGGTACTTCAAAAATTCAATTTAAAGCCGTTGAAGAATACTCCTTCTGACTTCTGAGACCCAAATTAAAGTCGCCATTTGACTGTTGCGTTTTTGTGAACTTTGGAGAGGCTTCATAGCTCCCTGTTCACTCAAATGACTGACGTTTGGAATCCAAAGAGCAGAAAATGTGGCATTTTTCCTCACTTGTCGCATATTTGTACAAACAATTGCGTAATTGCGTTCGGTCAATATCAAATAGTGTTTATTTTGGTTGATTTCGAGTTCGCAGATAGACATTTTACAAAGATCTTTCGAATGCCAAAGAACATATCTCATAAATTTTCAAACCTTTTTCTTCATATCTCTAGGGCATCAGAAATCTCCATCAACCATTTTTGTTCTGTTTTTCGAAATCATTTTGTGGATTTTTTCATGTTTTCGTCGGTAACTGCAACATTTGGGCATCTGGTGCGCAGATAATCCTTGGATGGGGCTATGTTGACAATTCAAAAATAATTTGATCAAAAATATGTGTTCTACTACTAAACGATACGGAGTTATGTTATGTTATGTTATTAATTATTTTTCAATAGACTATTGTAATTCAGGACTACATTTAAAACTGTTCACGCAATACTACACACAGTTTGCCACCTTAGAACAGCAGGGAATTTAAAATCCATAGACCCATGTGTGGGGAATAATGGAATAATAATGTTAAAATAATGGCATTGCAGAAATGCGGTCAGATGGGAGCGTTTCGATATTGTGTATAGCCGCTTGGCGTGCGGTCTATTTCGGACACCGTTTTATGAGTCGGTTGCAGTGACCTAGACATTGAGTGTTGAGTGTGTGTCGAGTGGAACAATGGTCACATAATAATCGTAAAATCAATGTGCCCCCTGTTTGAACGTCACCACTTCTCGAGCGAGCGTGACTCGATTATGGCACACGAGCGTGGCGATGGCGACGCGACAACGACACTTTTTGCGCACACCGGTACACACACACACACACACTCAGACTGGCATAGCAGCGGCAGCGAGTAACAAGAAATGGAGATAATTACATGTGGTTGTTTGCTGTGTTGTTTGTACTGTGTCGGTCGGTCGTAGAATGCAGCACAAGCATTTCACTTGCGCCACATTTCGCAAACGAGTGCAGCAGCACATTACTGCTGGCTGGCTCGCAAACCCGTTCGCGCCAATCGAGTTTGCAAATCGATCGTCGTCGCGCACACACTCGCGAGTAAATGTGGAGAATTATCATTGCGCGACATGCGCACGCGCGCGCGCCAGGCGCAGGTCAATAAGAAGTAGTAAGTAGAGGCATGTGAGGAAAAAAAAACGCAACGCAACAATGTGCTGCAATACGTCGTCGTCGTCATCGTCGTCGTTCTTTGCAACGACGACGCATCTCATAATAATGACAATCTCGTCTAACCTGAAACCCGCGACTGCCGCCGCCGAATGGCAGCGAGTGCGGCGAGTGGTGCATAAATGGCTGCGCCAACGAGGCGGCCGCGGCCGCCGAGCCGATGGTGTCCACCTTGAGCAGGTTGTCCATGGAGCGACGCATGTTGCTGGTCTTCGACGAGGCCGAGGCCGACACCACGCTGGCATGCTGCTGCTGGTGGTGGGCGCCGACGCCGCTGCCTCGATGATGATGGCCGTGATGCTGTTGCACATGGTGCTGTTGATGGTGCTGGTGCTGGTGCTCGCGACCGTTGTTCAGGTTCTTGAAGTTGTCCTTGATGTATGTGGGCCAATCGGCGGTCGCTGCTGGCGGCGACGCCGACGCCGACGACGTGATGACGATGTCGCCGCGCACGTCCTCCATCGATTTGGAGCGCAGCGCGTACGCGGACATGTGGCCACCACCGCCGCCGTGGTGGCCACCGCCGTTGCTGCTGCTGTGGCGTGAATGGCTGTTGTTGTTGATGGTCGGCGGCGAGGATGGCGAGCTGGCGGTGGGGTTTCTGTGCGAAGGTGTGTGTGTGTGGTTCGTGTTCGGGTGTCAGTTAACATGGCGCGCATGTCCGAGCGAAGGGGCGTCTTGCTGAGGCGCCACACGTGGGCGAAACGATATGCACAACGTTTTGGGAACACGACATGTTAGCTGTCTGCCCCAGGCCGACATAACATTATAAGCGCGCGTGCAAAGAAAGGCTGACACGGTTTATGCAATGCATAAACGACTGTTGCCGTGTGTGTGTGCAGACATTAGTGTTGGAATGATTTATGAACAGTTAACAGCGTGCGCGTGCGCGCACACACACAAAACAAGCGGAACCGCATTCAAATGCTGATGGCCAATTGCACTAGATCTGTCACGCGATGGTGATGTTGATGACTTGTATGTGTTGAGCATAACATCAACCAGTGCAGGGTTTTTCAACATGTGACAAATTAAATGTGGAATCGTGAGCAGTTTGTTTGGAATGATTTGATGAATTCACTCCTATTTCAGAAAACGATTCACAGATTCCGATATAATCGTTAAAATATAATCGTTAAATTTAGTCTGTTCAGAAAATGTTCAATTTACCATACAGATTAGAAGACTGACTTGAAGAGCCCATGAACTGCACACAATTATGTTTTCCAAGACTACCTCTTCCACGATGGAATATTATGGAATCGCAGTGCACTAGCATCATAATTATGCCGCTTCTTCTATCGTTTCACCAGCCGTGCATATCGAAACGCCCGAACGCCTCAACATTACGCTGCAAGTCGCTGTTGATGCACCACCCTCATCATCATACACGCCTCCACTCATACCTCAGCTTGCGGAAGCGATTCTTCTCGCGCTCCTTCATCAGCAGATTCGAGTCGCGACTGGCGTACACCGATCCCTCCGACGGCGCCAAACTGTTGGTGACGTACGGCGACTGCGACAGCATGTAGTAGTCCGCCTGATTGTTGCCATTGCCGCGGCCGTCGCCGTTCGACGAGTGGCCACCGGCCGAGGAGGCCAGCGACGAGGCCATCGACGACGAGATCGACGACTTGCCCATGTTGAAGTTGTACTTGTTGCGCTCGTAGATGCCGGCGGCCGACGACTTGTGCGTGTTGTTCTTGTAGTGATGGTGCCCACCGGATCCGCCGTTGGCGGAGGCGGAGGCGCTCTGCTGCTGCTGCTTTGCCGGCGAGCTGAGCGATCGGAAGTTATTGCTGGCGGTGTTGTTGTGCTTGGCATGCAGATGATTGTTGTGGCTGTTGTGCGGCTGTGCGTCGTCCGGCGCCGGATAGCGCTGCGAGCGGCCGGCGTACATCGGTGGCCACGGACGCAAATCGCTCTCGGAGAAACGCTTATTGTTGTGATGAGCGATGACCGCCGAAATGGGCGGCGGCGGTGGCGCCTGCTGCGGCGAGCTGGTCGAAAAGAAGCCGCCCTTCTTGTTCGACTTGTACTTGGCCGGGTGTTGCTGCTGTTGCTGCTGATGTGGCGGATCGACGACGCCACTGACCATTTTGATGGCGTATCGGGCGGTGTGCCGGTGCGATAGAAATGGAAGTTCACTCTCTCGCGGCGCGACGAGAAAACGTACGGCAAGTCAAAGTGTATGATGCGAAACTGTGTGTTTTTTCGCGTCGACACTGTTCACACGCGCAAAGAATCGCGAGACGCGGCGCGAGATGCGAAAGTGTTTACCCGCGTAATTGGGAGACGTGCGAGCGCGCGCGAGCGCAGCTAACAATTGCACGACACTGCAATTTATTTCAGAGTTATGATAATATCGGTTATAATTTTTGCTGGAGTATGTGGAACACGCACATAACAAACACTCGTCTATCCGAAAGCATGAGTTGCGACTTGCGACTTGAGACAGCGACGGAAACGGCACAAGGCGGTACACAGACAGCCAGACTTGAATGCGTACTGTACTTTAATTTTCTAGTTCGGGCGAGTCATTACCATACTACACGTACACGTACACTGAAGCGCGCGCATGCGGACGCGGCTTTATTGTATTTCGTCTGTTCACAGAGCATTACGGCGTTTACGCGCTCGCACAGGTGAGAATGTACATTTTGTGATAATTATGTCTGCAATGCGCGCTGCTACGTGTGAGCTGTATGTTTATATCCGCTGATGCTCAAAAGAAAGCATTGACCGCACACACACTGGGCACATGGAGAGCAGTCAGTCAGTCACTCGCAGATATCCAATGGGAACACAGCACAGCATAGAATTGCGCGAGACGTCTTGTTATGTGTGTGTGTGTGTGAATACTATGTGGGCTTGGGACCTGTTGGGGAATATTATATCCACACAACAGCAGCAGCAGTTCGCGTGTTCCGCAACGTTGGTCAGCGTAAACGGCACAGTGTAAGGCATATACACACACACCGCGATGAAGCCGTTCGCGTCGCAAACTTTTGCTAGTGTGCGCAATGACTCAAGACGACGACCGAACGCACGCTCGCATGCGTACACGAATTATATGCTTTCTCGACGACCGGTGCGCGCACGCAGTTCTATGCAATATCTTTCACTGAACTGTAAATTGGCTGGCCGTTCGCGGGGCCCATGAGGTGGTGCGCGCGCGATGTTGCGATGGATGGAAAACGCGTCCGAACCGAATGGCAACGTTCACTGAACTGAACCGTTTGCAGAGCTCGGGGATGAGCCAACCACTGCTGCTGCTGCTGCTGCCGAGTGGCGCAGTCGCGTGGCGAGAGCGTCGTCTACTATCTTCGGTGCGACGCCACATACACACACAGGTGTGTGTCTGTGCATGCGAAGTGAGTGTGTGCGCATGCGCCCGAAGCGCGAAATCCACATCGAGCGCTCGCGCCTGTGCGTTTACCGACTTTGGCAGAGTAGTACCATTGCTGCAGTGTGTGCATTGCGGTTTCAGCCGAAGACGGAGGCCTCGACTAAACGAGTCGGATGAGCGCTTGCCATCGTACAATGAAGTTGTTCACATCGGTAAAGTCAGAGAGAGAGAGAGGTCCCAGCGCGAAAGGTGTCGTAACATGGCAAAACAAATGCTTGTGAAGTGAACAGGTGCCAAAACAAAAACAGTTCGAACATATCAAAGCACACTCTCGAAATGGTATTCGTTTATGGTTGGCACAACATAGTAGAGCGGAGAAAGAATGGAGAAATGCTGCTATTTTGCGCAATGTGCGGCAGGTTTTGGCGAACCGAAATCGGCAAATCATTAATCATTAGCTATTCAAATATATGAATATTGGATTAATACGGGAATATAACCAT
Source organism: Exechia fusca (assembly GCA_024741255.1). Classification (NCBI taxonomy): domain Eukaryota; kingdom Metazoa; phylum Arthropoda; class Insecta; order Diptera; family Mycetophilidae; genus Exechia; species Exechia fusca. The sequence continues at coordinate 12,425 of JANTBZ010060985.1, read as the reverse complement.
ATTTAAATCAATGCTGCGGCTGCGTAATCCAGATTTCATTCAATTCAAAGATTGAACAAACACACATTATGCACATGATCTATTGGACCAACAACAGCACACAATGTTGCACAGTTGCACACAGCCGCGATGATCACATAACAAACATGTGCAAAGCCCGTGTACTTAGTATTTCACTTTTTTCCTCGCTATTCGTCTAACGATGTTTAGCAGAGCGAGTTGATTTGTTTTAGCCCCGTGTTATGCGCACATACGAACGAACACCTCGAACACACACACACACACACACATGCGAGTAGACCAACACAGCACGATATGCGGAAAATATGAACAAATTATGTAAATTCCATCTGATGTTGATGAGAGCTCTCTTGGTGTGGTGGTGAGGTGCGATGCAACAAAATATAATTACGCACAGTGCAGAACAATTGCATGCGTCTGCTGGCGCATGTGCATCATGCAATGATTCACCGAACACATCGACGCGCTTCGACGCCGCACGTAATCACGTAATTGAGTTATGCAAATATAGAATTAGCCGAGCCGATTGCGTTCAATTGGTTTTCACATCGACTGTCTGAGTGAGTGCGATAATTACAAACTGGGGCTCTCGTCGATTCGATCGATGCAGAGCCAGAAAACGAAAGTAATCGGAACGCATACAATCACTGCTGATCGCGCCGCCGATCGTCGCCAATCGAGCGTGTGTTTGTGCTCAAAGTAAAGAGCATTCAACCCAACTCAATCGTGCAGATGGCCATACAGTCTTCTTGATATCGCAAGCATTAGCAATGGCAATGTTTACACGTTATTGGAAGCGCGCCGAAACATACTACCACACCAACAGCAACCGCATACTCTTCATGAACATACAAAGTGTGTATTGACAACACAGCGGCATTTGCGCGCACCTCCCCACACACAATCGAGCAGCGAGAAATTGGAAATCTGCACGTTTGTGTAATAGAGAGAAACTGCGCTATCACGTGCGGATTGTCATCATCAATGCGTCGACGGCACGACCATATAGACGTCGTCGTGGATACCAGACCAGATTGCGAGCGCGAGCACTGCCGCACAAATAAAGTAAAAGTGCTCTGCTGTCTGCTGCCTCTCCGGAGGATCGGCTTAGCGCAGCTGCACCAACACACCACACACCCATACATTCAGACTACATTTTAATATTATTTATATTATTTGCACAATGCGGTGCAACCCATCTGTGCAAACGATGGTGCGGTGCTCGACGCGAGTTGATTGTGTCTGCGAGTGCGCGGGAAAAATACGCGATCACCGACGATCCCCATCCATACGTGTGTGTGCGTGCAACAGCGATATTTTCATCATACACGCAACAATAACAGCACAAATATATTCCCATAAAAACACACAATACTAATAATGCGCCCGGAATTCGGCAAGTGTTCGTTCACGTGCGTGCCTCTTCACTTTCACCCCGGCGTCGTCGCATCGTCGACGCAGTGTGCCACTGTTGGCGTGTGAGTAGCGAAGATTTACACACGTTTTTTCACCGTCAATGAGCGGTTACAATAACGCGCAAAAAATACCAGCCGACGACGACGGTTACGCCGTCGGTGCTTTGGTGGTTTGCGTAATGTCACTGATTTAGTATGCGATACGTTTTTATTATTTATGCGGATGTAACGCGCACATTTCATTTCACACACACAGTCGCGCCGCGGTGCACTTTATCGGCGATGACTTTCGATGTATCATTATCGCTGATTGAATCGAAGGGGCGCCAACGAGCTGGGCAATAATAAAATAAAATCGAACAGCGGATGCTGCAATGTTCGTGCGTAATACGGCACTTTTTCGGTGTGATCTAGTTACTAGCGCGCGCGCGCGTTCCCGGCGCGCATTTCTCGGACAACGGTATCTTTTGTAACGAGTATTGGTGCGCCGACCGCATACGCAAACGTGCCATTACCGACACAATCACCTGAACTCGTGCATTCCCCTTATTCGGATGCGCAAACATACAACACTGTATATAATTGGGGTTCGTCGCTTGCACACTAACCGTCAAATGCAGTCTTTCGTTGGTCGAACGAGCGAAGTAGACTCGAAACCCATATACTGGAAATTAATCGTACATGATGTGCAGCCCCGTTAGGCACAGTCGGGTACGTGTGTGTGTATGTGTGTGCGTGTGCACATCGACACTCGCGGGCTGTCGATGTTCTAACTCGCGCGTGCGCGCGCATTCCATCTCGAGTCTCTGCTGCGCGGCTGATTCGCGTGATCGACGACCGAGAAAATGGCACGCTTGCGGAATATCTCCGTATTGTGCGTACTCGCCGACGTCGACGTAATAAATTGGTGTGTTGATTGTTCTCAATCACGCCGACGTTCGACACATTAGGCACGAGTGCGTTTGCGCAAAATACTCACGCACGTTGCTGGTGTTTGTGTGTGTGATTGTCGGGTTCTATATTACGCTAGAACGCTAGTTGAGAATAATGACCGTATCGGTTAGCCGAACGCATCATCATGACATGACCCACATTGCGGTGCGGGAACAAATCGTTGCTTTTACAGCCCGTACACCGCCGACACTTTGCTGGCAGCCGATTCGTTGCGCATTTATGCAAATCAATAACGCGTTGGCCCCGTGAACGCGTCCAAATCGGCCCATAGCCAGAAAAACACGAATAACGCGCCGAGACCGATCAGGCAGTCCGGTGTGATCTGCGCGTAATTCGCGCCGTGCACACAGTGAAATTGTGAAAATCAAAATCAAGTAAAAGAGAAATTTTCTGCGAAATGTCGACCTATTGGTCGCGTCACTATAAACATAAACATGGAGCGCATGTTGTGTGCAAGATGCGTAGCAAATAAAAGCACACGTGAAAAAACAGGTGATTCGATATCAGTACTGCAAACGTGCAATAAACCAGACTTTGGGTGCGCATGTTCACGGCTATGCTGTTTTGATGAACACAACCAGTAAAGCCAGTCTGCAGTATGTTGCAACATAATACCAAGACTTCGCTGATTCGTGATTTTCCAACTGAAGGTTTGATAATACAGCGCAACACTTCTGCAACAGGTAGAATGATCAATCATTGTGACATTGACCGTTTATATACGAGCGACGGGCGACCGACACGACGACACGACCAGTTCTGCATCGTGACGAATGCGTAAGCGGCATAATGCACTCGATTTTCTGTGTTAATTTCGCGCGTTTTTGCAACTGCTGCTGCTCATTTGCATACCACACGGACCTGCCGACAAAGCCGCACGCCGAGCGGCGCGCATTAGCATCAGCGTCGAACGTGACTGAGCCGCTGAGCGGGTACGTGAGCGGAAAATCGGATGTAATCGGCGATACTTGAATTACACTGGCCGAGTAAAAGTTATGACCAACCGACAACAGCAACTGAATAGACAACAGGCAAAGTAGTGAACAGCGATAAAATTACTAGTTTGGCAAGCTCACATGATTTCGTACGGCAGCACTAGAGTGATGTGATTTATTGGCTTATGCAAATCGTACACGGTCGGTCCAATGACAAGGTGATGAGCCGACACCATCTGCGCGTTCTCTAGCCGCGCACCCACAACTCTGGCCTCAGCTGATTTCAATAAAATCGACCATATATGCACAATGGATCGCATATGGCACTGGCGGTCGGTCCGTCTTACATCATACCGAATTGCGTTTCGAATGTATCTTGTGCATTGTGTGCATTGTGTCACGACTCACAACTAATACAATATTTATATACGGACACGAAAAATGGCGCATCGCACGGTAACATGCAGCACAACGCCACGGACTTTGTGTGTGGCGAGATGCGAGATTGAACGTGGAATAAGCCATCGCAATTGAGGCGAACATGTGCGCATTGCGACGCAATCGTTGCAGCACTCGCGCTATAAGCTCGCCAAAAGCGCCAGCGCACTCGGAAAAATGATTCATGAAAGTGCTCACATCTCTGGACAGCCTTAAGACTCAATGTCTTTGCCATATTTGTCTGGACATGTAAGCGCAGTGCGAGCGCTGGTGGCACGTTCATTCAAAGAAAACCGCCCGTGCACCGTGTGCTTCGCGATTTGCGACACACGCACTACTATACATAGAGTGTACAAGGTTTGATGGATTGATAACGAGAATTTATTTCGGCTGTAAAATTGATTTCAGTTGCTGTGTTCGTCGATCATTTATCAATCAGATAAGTTTATTAATTAGAACGATAATTTTAAAAACATAATTCAAGCTAAATGTAGGCAACAATTGGCCACGAAAAAAAGAGAAGACAAGGAAGTGAAGGCTTTGTTGGAAATTGTTCAAATAACACTAAAGAAATCCGACGAATATCAATTCTTGTTTCCAAACAATCACACTTCGTTCGTATTCCTCACATTCAGTTTACATCAAGACAGACCGATTGCCTTGAACACAGCACAAACACACACACGCATACCCGCATACATTTGCGCATGCTTGGACCGCCGTGCGATTGCTCGCCAGTGGCATTTACCAGAAGTACAATCATAACAATCCCACGCGTGCACACCGACACAGAGCTGAACAGAAAAACACAAGAGCATATTCGTCGAGGAATTTGCATAATAATATACGTGTGCGCGCTAGTGCGACAAATGTCTTCGCCGTCTTCGTCTTGGCATCGCCTCGCAGCGATGAATGAGTGGTGGTGGCATGCACATAGATGGGCATTTCCTCGAGCAGCGGTGCCAGCCAAGGCTGGTGCCAAGTCTGCACCTTGCGAAATTTCTCTTTCAACGTCGTCCGGTGCAATTAATTTACACACTGTCCAATATGAACATGATTACACTCGCACATACTACACTCTTGTGTCTACAACATGCGCACACCGAACGCCTGCACTCTAGATAAGAAACCTAATTACGATTTCACTCCACACTCACACCCCGTGCTTATCATAAAACACATTTTGCTCGAGTTTTCGTTCGTTCGTCCGCTCCACTCCACACCTACCTCTTTATCGGAATCGACTTCCGTCTGCGACGACGAATGCGAACCGCGTCGGCCGGCCCACGAATTGCGCCGTGTGTCCAGCGAGTCCATGCTGATGCGACGCGTCGCCAAATAGGCGGCCGTGCTGCCCGCCGAACCGGCCGAATCGCGGCGCTCGCGACGCGGAATCACCAGACTCCGCATGTTGAACTGCGGCTGGTCCGGTACTGTATCCTCTGCCTGGCCCGCCGACGCCGTCTCGTCGAAGCTCAGCTTCTTGGCCAAACTCTTCTTGTGACCGTTCAGCAGATTCTCCTCCAGAATCGTCGAATGTTTGCTCAGATTGGCGGCGGTCAGTTGGTGCGAAACATCGGCCAGCAGATCGCCGATTCGCGTGGGTCGTTTGGACACGTCGGCGGCGGCGGCGGCTGCATCGACGGTGTCCGTGTCCGAATGGCCGAGCTTATCGTGGTCGTCGTCGTCGTCCTCGTAGGACACGTGCTTGTTGGACGACTTGAACGAGTCCTTGCGCAGAATAGAGTTCGATGGTTTGACCGCGAGCGTCGGTCGCTGAGCGTTGCGCCCGTCGCCGCCAGCATCGACGACGTCTTTCGTCTGCTCGAAAATGCTGTTGATGGCGTTGTGACCGCGTATGGCACAGGTTGGCTGGCGACCGGACACGTAATCTCGCGGCACCGAAGCTCGCGATGATGCAGTCGAGTCGCGACGCGACGGCACCAGGTTCTGCGAGCCAAACGGATCGCGAATGCGCGACGCACTCGGACCGAGGGAGCTCTCGCGACGTGGCGCCGGTGTCGGCGCGTAAATCGACCGGTTGCTGCCCAGCTGATTCAGTCCGTTGTTCAGCGAATCCCGACGCAGCGTCTGCGAGCCGCCGAGCGGATCACGGCGGTCGCGACGCACCAGATTCGCGTTGCCCGCACTGTCGGCGCGCAAATAGACTCCGCTGCCACTGCCGCCATTGTTCAGTGACTCGCGTCGCAAGTTCTGCGACCCGAAACTGTCCCTGCGCACCAGACCGCCAGTGTGGCTGCCTCCGGTGTCTGGCCTCAAGTACAGACTGCCACCGAAGCTCTGTCTGCGCAGATCGTCGTCGAGACCGCGACTCACCGTCGAACCGAAGCTGTCGCGACGCTGCCCGTTGACGGAGGCTTGCGCGATCAGATTGTTGCTGATGAACGGCGTCGGGCCGAAGCTGTCGCGTCGCGTCAGACCAGACGACGTCGCTGACGTCGGAGCCACCGACGGACGACGCGCCGTGTTCAGACTTTCGCGCCGGCGAAGATTCGTGGTGCTCACCGACTTGCTAGCTGCCGATGCCGACAACGGCGTCGACGTCGACGGTTCAACTGTTGCCGTTTGCCGTGGCAGTGTCCGACTGCCGCGCACGTCCCACGTGGACTGCGTCTGATTGCTGACGAAGCCGCGCAGCATCGAAGGGAACGCGGACGGATGTTGCAGACGAGCGGTTGCGGCGGCTTCCGCCTGAGGTGCCCAAGAACTCCGCTTGGAGACGACCGGACGAGTGGCGCCGCCGGCAAACGATTGTCTGCGCTGAACCGTTGCCGCGGATGGACTGCTGCGAGCTTCGGCTGCTTCGCGTGCCTGCAGCCGCAGCTGGGCGGCACGATTCAGAGTGTACGCGCTGGCGCTGCGCGTCACTGGCGTCGCCGATGTCGCTGTGGTCGTCGTCGTCGTCGGTGGAAACGCAGTGCGTTTGGCAGCGCCAAATGCTGGCGCTGCGCCTGCACTCGATTCGTCATGATTATGATTTGGCTGCCGCTGCAAGGTCGACGATTGTTTTCGATGCGCAAGTTTGCGCGGCGGCGGAACTGGAGCGCTGCCATTCGACGACCGGTCGGCCGGTCGGTCATGGCCGTTGGTGTGTGTGGCTGCAGACGAAGTCGTCAGGAGCTGTGCCAGCGAATCGCGGCGTCCGCCCGACGGACGGTCGGCGCCCAGACTGTCACGTCGGCCACCGTGAACATTGCACGCGAAATCGCGCACCACCGACTGCTCGACGATGGTGGTGGTGGTGCTGGTGAGCTCGGGCGATTCGGTGGAGCGTCGCGATCGTGGCGGCGGTGCCGTTGAGCTAGTTGTGGTCGTGGTCGTTGTGATGGTGGTCGTTTCCGAATTGTCCGGACTGGTCAGTGTCGTTGTGCTGCTGCTGCTGCTGCCGCCGTTGGCTAGATGCTGCTGCTGCTGCGCGGCGGGTGGACCGAACAGCGATTCGATTTGCTTGAGCTGCGGGTGCGGCGGACTCTTCTTCGGCGTGTCCATTGTGCGAATGATCGTGCGGACGGTTTCGGGTGTTTTGTCTCACTGTTTCGGCGCGCCAGATGGATGTGGAGTGTGGTGGTAGTGGTAATGACGACATAAACTCGTCGGCGTGTTTTTTTCGGTGGAGTTTGTCTCGCTCTCTCTGCCGGCGAGGCGAGACGAGGCCGATGAGGGTATCAAGACGCGACTGTTATGGTGCGCGTTCATCAATGACTCGCGTGGGTGATCGGAGCAGAGCTGTGACAAACTTTGCAGTTTGAGTTGGCGTCGGCGCACGCAGCAATGTGTTCGAGTGTATTGGTTTTTTGTGCGTGTGTGTGTTGAGCACTTTATCAAACATCCGAATTAATTGATATGTATTTGTGTTCGGTGGATTGCGCGCGGCGCTTGGACCCCCCGAAAAACCAGACACGATGCGCACTTGTGCTCGGTAATTTATGTGCGCGCAAACGTTCGCGCTTATGTGCGTATGTTTGTGTGTATGTAAGTGTGTTCGAGGGCATTCACACATGTGGGTGTTGACATAAGACACACGCGCTTATGTAGGATTTCTGAATGGACCATGCGATTTATTATTCATACGCAATTTGCGGTCGCTGTGTGGTGTGTGGTGTTGGATTGATGAACTGTGTGTTTTTTTCGCTCGAATGTGACGAGATTTGGTTTGATGTCTGGTTGACACTTTATACGAAACCCACACTCGGTCAAGTGAAATTCATACTTTAGTTGCGTGTGTCTCTATAGTTCATTCCGCCGAACGGCCGTCGTCGTCGTCTACTTGAGTGCTTTGCATCGTTAAAAACGTTTTGTATCGCGCGCGCAAGATAACCAAACTGGAAACAGCTCGAAATGGATTATTCAAAACCAATATTGAACGGTCAATATTGACGCGTCTGCGCTGCTCATCATCACGACGTGTGTGCTGCGAATGCGACTGATTGATAAAACGAACAGCGAACACTCTAACTAAAACACCGCGGAACCGATCTCACTAATGTGCACCGCGTAATATCGAAGCGCACCCACAACTCGCGGTTCGCGCGGTTTCGCGCCCAAGAAATCGAAATTGTTTCCGCCGCGCGCGACTCACAAAGGTGTACTGAAACGGTTGGCCTGGTTAATGTGCGACTTGACCTGGGCGCGCAAGCGCACACGCTCGTCGGGCGCACGCATATGAGCGCGCATCTGGCGCAGAATTTATTGCCATTGGCGTCGTCGTCGCGAGCCTCTCAGCGAAGCACATGCTCCGCCACCGCGCGTCTGTTGCGTCAGTATATTGTCAGTGAGTCACACACGTACAAGCACGAATCGAGCGAATGCCCGTAAATATCAAACCGGCGCCGTCGCCGCCGCCGCTCGCGACGCCTTCGACTCACACACAGTGTTTGTTGTCGTCGTCGTCGTCGTCGTCGTCTCATTCTCAGTCTCAGCCAGTCAGCTGTGTGTGTGCACGAACGCCGACATTCTTATATACGCTGACGCTGAAACCGATATTGACATAATATCGAACGCGAGCGCGAACGTCGCGTTTAATCATTTGCCGCGCGTACGCGTTTGCCTTCAGCATGTGCACGTAGTTCATGGCGGGGCTCGTTTGCCGAGTGAATAATGTGGGAATTACGCGCGATATTGTTTCAGCAGAATAGCGTGCGGAGAGGAAATTAACAACGAGTCGGAACGAACGAAAAACCGCGGTCGCATCGCTCGGCGTGTGGGCGCGGACTTGATCGGCAATTTGTCAATAATACCACTACCGAATCAATCGACTGGCGGAGATCTCCGCGTTGCGATGCATGTGCACACGTTTGGATGCAAGTGGCCATCAAATCGAGGCGTAATTACAGAGTGTACTCTCGAACATAAACAACAGCGTGCCCCTTAACTAGAGTGAAGTCATGGGCTCCGAAATAGGTGGCAACGTGTGTCTAGCCGGGCTATAAAATCTAACGATATATTATTATGCAATTGCACTCTATGCACATCGGGCGTGCTTGGTTTGCCCGCGTGCCCGCATTATATCGAAATGTGCAATTGTAAGCGTGCCCGCAAACATTCCACAGAGTGGAGGCAGCTCGCGGTAACCGCTTTGGTAGCATCTCACATCACAGATTGGGGTGCGAAGACGCTGCTCTGCGCTCAGGTGCGAATGCCAGACATTATTATGCTGCGCGAGTACCGGTTAGTCTGAACCAGCTCCCATTCGATGCTCCCATTCGAAACACCGAACACACGCGAGAGTGCAATGTGCAATGCGTTTCGTGCGAATGTAAACCATCCCAACTGGTGCAAGCGGCCGAGTGCAGCGAGAAAGAGCAACAACGTCGTCGTGACCGTGTAGACATCAAATTAACGTGATGTTACGCGCGGTTCGCCACCAACCACATCGGGTTCGGTTTGTAAACGAGTACAATACGGCCAACGAGCGCCTGCCTTCACACGATCGTTGTGTGTGTTAACGTTAACCATGTGCCAGCCGCGAGGCGAAGACATTATGCGTTGTTGCGCAAGACGTGCGTGCTTGGTTGTGTTCATAACACGCGCGCCAACATTTATGATCAAATGATCACACATAGTAACGTAATATCATTTCATTCGAAATTCCATTGATACAAATTGATCACAAAAACCATATAAACAACCTCGTAATTATGTGAATTATTGTGCTCACTGCACCGTGTCCGCCGCTGCTGCTGTTGTTGACGTACTTTGTCATTGAACCTCACGCGCAGCAGCAGCGCATATGCATACCAATTTTCATTGAAAAACATTGACAGCGCGTCGTGTGTGGGCCGCTCACACGACGCTCGCGATGCATATAAAATGTGTATCGACACTTGGTGCTTGGGTGTGAATTGCGATTACGCGGAAACCCGCTCACAGCAAGCTTAAAACAAAATATAATTACTTACCGCGTCTGCTGCTGATGCTGCTCCGGCCGCTGTGTCTGGTTTGCCATTGTTCGAGGCAGATGGTCCATCGAAGCTGGTGTCGAGATGTTGCATTTTCGCATGAGCACCGCCGTCGCCTGTGAAGCCTCCGTCGCTGCCGTTGGTTTGCGTGGCGCCCGGCGACGAACCCATTCTCATCGAATCGTTGCCCGGTTGACTTAATCTGAGAATGAAGGATTGGAGAAAAATCTAGGTTAGCTTCGATTCTCTGATATTGGCGCAGCTATCCTAACAATCCATCCTATCAATTCGCATACTTGATTCCCTCAAAATCCCTGCTCAACTCTTGCAAACTGTCCGGACGAAAAACCGCACCACGCGAACTCGAAACCGTCGACGAACGCGCACCGAATCCCGGCGACGCAACCAGTTGGGTCTTGCGACCGCCCGACGTCGACCTGGTGGCCACACTGCGCGCGACGCTCGATTTCGTCGACTTCAGAACGCCACCCGGACGAGTTGGCGTCGTCGGTGCACTTTTGCTGGCCACAGTGCTGCGCGCACGCGGAGCCTTGGTCACCTTTTCCGGGAACAGCGATGCGATTATCTGCTCGGGCGAATCGTAACTGGACGGCGTCGGTGGCGGAGCGGCGGCAGCACTCGTCGTTGATGCCAACGAGTGCTCGACACAGTCACGACTGAAATGGACATTCTTGAGCAGCGTCGCCGTCGCGGAAGCGGTCGTTTTGTGCTGCTGCGACGAAGGTACTGCTGCAGCAGGTCGATGCGACAAAATCGACGTGCTGGTTGATGCAGAATCGTCCGACTCGTGCTGATGGTGGTGGTAATGCGCTGTGGACGACGACAGCGATGGGGCGGGCGCTTTGAAAGGGGTGGTAGATCTGGCCGTGTTGCTGCTGCTGCTGTTGCGCATGCGCTCCGCCACCGAGATGCTCCAATCGCCAGTCGACGGAGTGCCCGCCAAGCTGAGCGGTCGCTGCGGACGCGTCGTGTACTGGTCGTAGTCACGTAGTCGACGTTCGGGCACCGCACTTAGCTGGGACATCGTGTGCTGGTGGTGGTGGTGGCCGATGCTGTCCGCGGCGGAGAGACGTCGCCGCAGAGGCGCAGTGCGCTGGCCGCTGGTGCTTGTGGACGGAGAGCAGCACGCTGGAGAGGTGGCGGTGTGCTGGGCGAGGGCGGACAGTGAACTGTAGCGCGAGATGCGCGACTGTTCCTCGAGCTCGTGCAGCATGCAGCCGTCGCGATGGTGTTCGGCCACGTATTGTCGGGGATGCAAGCGTTTGTTGTAGTACATTGTTGTGCCAAGATGTGTGGTGCACTCGCCTGGTTGGAGCGGCAGCTCGACGCGAGACTACGGTCGTTCGTTTTCACTGGTCACGCCAGTACTAAGCGCGCTTTTCACACTAGACTGATACTTATTAATTTCCCAAGCGCACAAAGTACACACACATGCGCGAGCGCGCGTGTGCATACGACACACGACACGACGCACACTTATTTGCTAAATACATGCACACACACACTCATACTGACAAGCGCTCGCATAGGCAAGTATCACAGAATGCACTGCACTGCGTTGATGTGGCAAAGTGCGGACTGCATAATGCGAGAACCGCCTAGCACTGCGGGCTGCTAGCAAGTGTTAGTACTACATGGTTCACTAAGTTCCGGGAAAAGTGATGAAAACCAAAATCCAGCGATCCTGAAATATCAAGATCACCTTCGAAAAGTATTTGGCGCTAACCCTAGCAAAATCTAAATTTTTCGCTATTTATACTGCCTCATTCTTTCCCTGCAGACACCATGTTGAATTTGGAAATTGATAATAGTCACATAGGGCCGAATACGGATAACACCGTAAATGACACCACAATTCATAGGCCGATCATTAAATTATTATTGATTTTGACAATGGTCAGCTTTGCGTAATCGCGGCACCCTCTCCGCAAAATGCTCTCGCATTCCCAAAATCGCATGCACGATATGTCTTAACATTGTTGCCAAACTTCTCTATTTCCAAAACTATTTGGTGGACTTATCGATGTTTTCGTCTGTAACCGACTCATTTAGGCGTCGATTGCGCGCATCGTCTTCGGTGCCTAAATAGCAGGTACGGAGTTTTGGAAGACAATTGCTATTTATGTTTTTGGATGGGAAAGAACCTGCATCATACGAAATAGGACATTTTTTGGCTCCAGCCGCACTTTTACCATCAGAAAACAGTGCTACATTTAGAAACG
>JANTBZ010060874.1:0-23614 GCA_024741255.1 Exechia fusca | reverse complement strand
CCTATATGCTAAAAATGATAATCTTCAGTGGCTTTCGAAAGAAACGCCAGGCCTTCTCATAAATGTTACCGTAAAATAGCGGCACAAAATTGGTTGATACCAAGCGACAAATGTAAGTTTCATCGCATAAACTGTGGATAAATTTGAACTATATTTGAAGCCGTTAAGTGTTCTGGGATGTCTTTTACATGCAAATTCATCAACAACTATTTTATCTATTTCATGTCATTGCGAAATGCTTGTCTTTTGCGTTCAATAAAACACAAACTATTCAACAAAACCTACATGAATTTGTTTCAACAAGTCAAGTAGCTTCAGGACAACACAATAAGACATATTCATGACAATTTCAAACATGATTCTATACCAGAAATAATTTTCGTTCACATTTCTGTGCTGGACTGAAGCTAAGTTCTATAATGTTCCTTCAACATAACAAAATGTCAGCGTTATTGGTCGTTGACTGTTGAAGTTAGACACACACAAATATTCAGTTCATTCATGCAGTTTGGTCTCCAGGATATCAAGTCTTATATTTTAATAATTTTCTTGCTAACATCCATGTTGTATCCACTGTACACGCACGCTCATCATCTTCTGAGGAACGGCGAATGGCGCTCGCTCGTCGTACATAATGTACGATCAAAAATGCATTAGCGTCGCATATGTTGGTCGTAAACCACATCGACGACGACGCGAGTAATGTGATGCCGCAACTGTTGGCACGACGTGCTTTATGATGGCTGGTTCGACGACGGCTGCTGTTGTATAATTCGTGCATGTGCGTGACGAACGCAAAAACAAACACGCACGCATTGCACCGCACCATCACCATCATCAAAGTCGTCGTCGTCGTCGATTTCCCAAACCGTGCGCTTCGTTCGGTGTATCAAACTTTCAAATTACCACCCGCCCGCGCATAATTGCAGAGCATACGCAGCATACCCGCTGCCACATGATGGCAGAATCGATGCCGGTTCCGGTCCGCCCGGGCATTTATCGCACCGCACGTCCGCCGTTCATTGGCCAATTAAACTTTGCGGCGAGCAAATGATTCACGGCACCAGCAGCTCAGGTCGCCAACACGCAGCCGCCAATCGAGGCACGTGCACAACTTTTCGCACGGCTTTCTCCTCGACCTCTCGCCCTGCTTTTCCGGAGGCCCCTGAGGCCACAAACACCAGCAGATAGCAAGTGTCCGTAATTACGGGCGAACTACAACATAAAAAGTAGTCCGTCCGAACCCGAATCGAAACATGCTCGCTCCGAATGCCAGTAGTATAATTATTCCGGGGAGCGCTTTGCTGGAGCGCTTTGATTGTTCTCGCCGTGCGTGCGGCGGAAAAATGCATTGTTGTTTATGTGGTGTGCCGGGTAAGCGGCCGTGTTCGGCATAAAGTGCCTATTAGAAAATACCTCCTTTGCCGCCGCAACATGGCTTCGTCAGAGACAAAAAGGAAGCGGCAGCATTCCGAAATTTGTGCGCGCTCGAAGCGTATCCGCAAAAAATAAATATCGTGCGGATTGTTTGTGAAGTGGCCGCCGACATTGCGGCGAGGCGAGGCGACATCTCAAGCATTTGAGGCAGAGAAAGAGCAAGCCCATCGCTTAGCCATTTATTCGCGAATATACGGGCGAGCAATGGACCCGCGGCGTCCGAACGATGTTCGAGCACTTATGCACACTCACGAGCATACATACGCGCGAATGCATCGAGCGCACGCGGGTTCGCTTCGAGTTCACGACGAGCGAGATGAATGTGCGCTGATCACATAAAGAATAGCAGCAACAGCAACACGCCATCAACACAAACACGCCGCCGATCGAAGACGACGACGACGACGACGACGACGACGGTCGATACATAAAACGAGTATATAAATTATATACCGAGCGCGCGCCGCCGCCGCCGAGGCGAGGCGAGATGGGGCCGTCTGTGTGTGTGTGTATGTGCGCTTGTGTGGCACATAAAGCGCAACACATACTAAATTAAGTATAAAAAACTGCGAGCCTCGTCGTCGTCGTCGTGATTGTCCGTGTGCGGTTTGCTCGGCTCTGCCCGGCACGTTTTCTGCGATGCGACCGACCGATGTTATGTTGCACGCGCACACACTCGCGCCGCGGTCCCACGTTCCGCCGCGCTTTCGGTGCGCCCGAATATTGCTGGCTGGCTTGCCCGCGAACCCGAGCACAAACACCAACATAAACTCGAGCGGCGAAAGACCTGCACGTTTGCGCGCGCAGCATAAGCTGACAAAATGATGGACCACCCAGACGCATCGCGCAGCATCCACCTCGCCTCGCCTGCGCACGTTTTCTCTTGCCGTGTATGTTTGCATGGCGAACGAGTGAGAAAAAGCATAAATCAGTGCAGCAGCCGAAGCAGCAGCCGCAGCACCGAAGAATAAGATCAGTCGAAGAAAAAAACGACGGCGAAGGAGGTGGGGACATTTACTCATTTAAAAACGTATTCTTGTCTGCGCTGTGCGCTCTGGATCGGCCCCAATGCGCTCGATCTGGCTGGCTCGCTTGCACGCCGATAACCGGTTACTCGTTATAATTGTGTATATTTAATACGTGTGTAATATATATATGGAGTCAGCGAGCACATCGGCAGAACGTGCTTTCTTGCGTGCAACTGACGCGAATAAAGTACCCAGGTATTTTACAGCATCGGGCTTCCGCGCGTGTGCGTTCGAGGCGCAAGTGCACGATGCTGGCTGCGCATCTTTCGCCGAGGCTTGGGCGTCGTCGTCGCGTCGATTTCGAACAACAATCTGTGTATACGTGGAGCATTGTTCACGCGCGCGCGCGCGCGCACAAACATCGGGCAGATTATGCTCGCGTGTTTTGTGTGGACGTCGACGACGACGAGCCTGTGCACGTTTGCTTGGCAGCAGCCTGCGGCGGAAACACGAAACCAAATTAAGAGAGCAAAAACGTTTGGCCAATTTATTTATTTATGCACGCTTGCTCGCGAGGAATCCTCGCCTCGTGCATGTTGTGTCTGCACATCGACGACGACGACGACGGTCAAATTACGCGCCCAGAGAGCACCGACGAGCACTGGCTGAAATTGTACACGTATTATAGTTGAGTGCATAAATGTTGGGTGGTTGTGTTTGTGCCTCCTCGGCGACTCGGCGACGACGATCGTGAACTTGAGATGATGCTGGCTGGCGATGCTGCGCGGCGTCGAATTGTACACGCGCGGAATATGCGTAGTGTAGTGTGTCCCTTCAATCGGACACTTTACTCTAATGCTTCGACATATTTTGAAAAAAATAATTTCATTTACTAGCTCATGTATCATTATTCAAGTTTGTAGAACATAGTTTTTTTGTAGGAATTAATCTTGAAGAGTTATCTCAAGATATACGTAGCATAAATGCGAGCATGTATGAAGTGCGCAAAGGGTTCAATACCACATAAACTGCAGTATTATGAAAAATATTAATCTAGAACAAAAGTTATTCGTGTTGGGCAATACAATTCCCAACAGATAAAGCTGATAAGTATTTTTTTACGTTTTATTTCACAAAATCAGCTGTAACTACTAAAAATTCGAACATAAAAAATCGTGCATGAACGTGAATCGATACATTTAACCCATGTTCCAAAGGTCATCAAAATCGAACTATTCCTTCTATGTTTTTTGTCCATTGTGTCCAATTGAAGAGGCATCTACTCTATATGTTGTTTGAGCATACACTGCACACAACACACCTATAACACACACACATCAAATGGATTAGAGGCGTTCGATTAAAGCGTTTTATAAATTGCACCCATCCCCAGAACGGTTGCAGCCAGCGGCGGCCGCAACAAACGAGCCGAACTGCCGAGTATGTGATGCTGTGTGTAGTTATGCTTTATGCTGCAGTGGGTGGGAGCGCGTTGTTTTGAATGATCTCTTCTGCCGTGCGTGCGTGTGTGCGTGTGTGCTGGCGCCCTCCCCTTACTACTACTACAACTGCTACACACGTGCGTGTGTATATTAATTATAATCGGCGCTGGTTAAGCCGAGACTCGCGCGCTCGATGCTCGCATATAAACAGGTAATTGACTTTCAGTAATTACTTTGCCCATATTTGCTGGAGCTACTGCGATTTAATTGACACGACTTTATTCGCTCCGGCATCGCTCGAGCGTAAATTACCAAGCAAAGTGCGCGCAGAAGAAAATATATAGTTGCGTATACCTACTTATAGTAATGCGTGTAGATGTTGTATGTGTGTGTGCGTGCCAATTCTTTTCATTCCTTTCTTGCCGCGCGAGGGTGCTGTGCCATCATAAATCGGCGGCGGCGGGCGCACAATTGTCTGCTCTTTCATTTTTGCCCGACTGCGCGCGAGATGGAATTGTGTGCGTGTGGACTGCAGCGCAATAGTATATTTCGCCATTAAATCCTTTAAATCGCACACACAACCATACAACCATAGAGCACACACAGAGCGTAACAAAACATCAAGATACAATAGTCGAGTCGACTCTATGCAGCTTGCGCTGCTCTATGCTCTGGCGCGTTGTGCTCATTACTCTTGTGCTGCTGCTCCGCTTCCGGGTCCCCGGGCTTAGGCAAGCCAATGTCTTAACTGGCTTAATGTGTAGTTTCGTCGGCCGGAGCCGGAGTCGGAGGCGAACCGCACGCACTCAACTAAATACAGCATGTATACTAGTCTAGCTGATTAGTTTGAAACCTACTCGAAATTGTCGAACGAATAACCAAGAAGACTATTTTTAACATTTATTTCAATGGGAAGGTTTTGTTCACAATTTCATTATCTTTCGATTGAGTGTTCAGACAATGCTCTAAGTCACTCCAGTAAAAAGTTACGGTCTCTAAACAAAACACGAAATACGAAAATATCAAACCACTCTCTAATACAAAATATTCTCATTTCGAGTTTGGTTTGCCACAACTTCTCATTGGAGTGACGTAGATCAATATGTGTATACTCAATCGAAAGATAATGAAATTGTGCACAAATTCTTTTCATTGAAAAATATGTTAAAAATTGTCTTCTTGGTTATTCGTTCGACAATGTTTCCATTATATGAAAACAGGCCGCACCCAACTAAAGAGTGAGACTTTTTCCAACGATTTTTCCGTATGCAATAGAATGATGTTGAATGAACAAAACTGCTTCATTACAATATCACAATATTTCCCACAACACGTAAATGTTTCAAATCAATGAGCTAGGCTAGTACAGCGCAACTCCAACACGCACAAAACCGCCTCTCAAGTTTATGTCAAAGTTCTTTCGTCGTTAAACTATATACTACCCCTACCGTAGTTTGTGTACCGGGCGGTTTAATTTGTGCCAACTCTTCGTCGGCGCTTCTCCTGAGCCCGATGAGCTCTCCCCACCACTAATAGGCTTCGTCATTAAAGCGTTTGCACACCGCTGCTCTCACCTCAGAGAAACGGCGACAGATTGCACGATTTGTGTGCGAGAAAATGTCAGCCGAACTGCCTGCCTGGACCGGAGTCATTCATCTCGGTGGCGCAAAGTTTCCGCCACCGTAACTCTTGGCGGCCGGCCGCCGCAGCGCCGGAGTAAATTTGCATCGCTGCCAGAAAACGATTCTTTGCTCCGGACGCTGTTCGCTTCGGTGCCAGGTGTCATAACTTTTGGGCGAGGAGCGAGGAGCGAGGAGCGGGCAGCATAAAACTATGCCAGAAACATTCGGCGATGTACGACGACACCGGCAGCAAGTAATTTGCTATGTGATATTTTTGGTGCGGCATATATTTTTCGGGGTGGGTGTTTGACGCCGAGTTGGTATTATATATATTTTGAGCGTGCGCGGTCGTTCGGAAAAGGCGGGATAATATGAGGTGGTTATTCCGATAGTGGCGAACCTAACAAAATTCAACTTCAATCAGATTTGTAATAATACGAGAGATGCAATATGCTGCGTTTCAAGACTTGCGCCACAATCGCAATGAACACTCCATATGCTGGCGTGTGTGTGTGCCTGATTGCTGAATGGTGTTGCTGACAAATGATGGCGCGGCGCATCCATGAATGGATCATGTAAACATGCACCTAATCCCCTGTTTCGTTTCGCGCTTTCCAACACTCAGCATACGCGCAACATACACGACACAACATAACACCGCGCACCTTAATTTCTCTCGCTGGCACCGGCACCATCCTCTCATCTCTGCATGCTCGCGCGCGTGTGTTCATAAAGTGGAACGAAACTCGGGCGAGCGCACATACGACACGTTTTAATGGACTTTGCGAAAAGGGTTGCATGCGCACCGTGTGACAAGTGTACACATACAGCATACAGCATTCGCGAAGCCAGATGGGAGGGGTGGACGGCGCGAAATGGATGTTGTCGCCCGTGAAATTGGTTTATTGTTCGGTGGGCGGCGGCGGCCACAAATTCTTCCGCGCTGGGGGCGTGCGCACGCACATTTGGTTATAATTATATACGGTCCGCGCGCGCTCGTGCTTAATAGGTAGCATAGATCTTGTTTAATTTCGCGCGCGGCCGACGCGAGGCAGCAGCAGCCGTGGCAGCCGTGGCAGCTTTATGAAGCAATTAACGCGCACGCTGCGCTCTGATTTTAATTGGGAACTTAGGCGATGGCGCTCCGCGGAATTTATGCGAGTGACAACACAAACGCCAGTCGGTGAGCATCTGTTGCCACAACTGGCGAATGCGGACAAAGTGGCATCGACATGGCCGGGAATCGTTTATCCATTAGATGGACTGCTAGAGACAAAAGCCGGGGTGTAAAAAACCCATCACGCACCACAAAACTGCAGATATTATGCTGTGTAGTGAACAAACCACATAATGTGTTATTTTCCACCCGCCGCACCCGAGCAACACGAAACCACCAACACACACCGACTGGCATATTAAGCCGACACTATAAATTCACTTTCTCACCCCCTCGCGATTCGACTGACTGACTGCAGGACTGCTGATACTGCCGAACAGCAGCAGCAGCAGCACAATTCCCGGTATTTGCTATGCTGAGCGGCGAAGAGCGATCGGTTTGTGACTATTGGCGGAAGCCATACACGCCGGCACGCACACGAAAGCCATCCCTTTTCTGAATGACAAATAATATATCGGCCATGTTACACACGCACACTCGCACATATATTATACACGCACGGGCAATATCTCTCACTCTCGGTGTGCGCTATGCTGTGCTGTCTATGCTGTATGCTGCACGTACGCACGCTGGCTGGGGTTGAACAGTCGAACATGTGTCACCTCTATGCGTGCGTACCAACCCCGATGTGAACGCACCAGCAGCAGCAGCAGCAGACGCACCAACTCATATTGCTTGTGTGCGTGTGTGTTTGGAATGTGCACACATGCAAGAGCATACAGCAGAGGAGAGCAGAGAGCAACACACCCACAGACGCACAGAACACCATTCCGCCATTCCGACGCGTCGTCGTCGTCGTCGCATGTGTGTAAATGTACCTTTAGGAATGTGTGTCTCACAGAGCATCCAGCATACTAGGGGAGAGCATAGAAACTTATGTTTTTCTCTCGTGACGCGGCACAGCCTAACGCGATGACATTTTGATATGAGATATGGTTTTTCTCGAAGGTTTTAGGATCTGCTATAAGAGCCAACTCACAATTTATATTTGTATGTTATAGTCTGGTTGATAGTGGCCTTCAAAGATGTACGAGAACCGAGTAATCATCGGGCAGGATCCTGCAAATTTGCCGAGTAATGTCAGATATGTTTAACTAGCGATTAGTGGAAATCCGAATCGATTAATTTGAATCTTTCTTCATTGGCGAGCCTTTTCTTTCCATGAAATACAGTAAGATTCTATGCTCACCCCTAGTAATCTCTCTCTCTGCTCTGTATGGGTTTTGAATTATTTTCGAATATTTGTAAGGACGATGTGTGTGTGTGTGTGTGCTGTGTGCTCATATGTGCGTCTGTGCTTTGAATAATGTACGAAGGTCACGTACTTTCTCTTCGGCTCGGTCGGTGGCACATCCTCTGGCTGGCATTCTCGAACTCGAGCAGAAGCAGCATAGGGGGTTGGGTCTCTCACATCGTCGTGTGTGTGGAATGAAACGATTTTTACGGCGTTCCAAATAGACTCGCACCCCGTTATTGCTTCGTCATATCGCTCTCTGTCTATATCTATTGCTCTGGCTGGCGCGCATGCGAGAATGTTGGCCGCGTTTTTGGTCGCCAGGCATGGTGTCATCTTAGCACATAAATTGTGAAATGAAGTTTTTGGAGCCGTGTGCGTGCGTGCGGGTGAATTATGCGCGAACATTACGAATGGGAATTGGCACACACACGCGCACAAGGAACGCGGGAGAAAAAGTTATGCTCTTTGCGCTGTCGCCCACTTCTT
This sequence comes from Exechia fusca, assembly GCA_024741255.1. Lineage (NCBI taxonomy): Eukaryota > Metazoa > Arthropoda > Insecta > Diptera > Mycetophilidae > Exechia > Exechia fusca. Next base: position 15,245 of record JANTBZ010060874.1, on the reverse strand, counting down.
GGACGGGATTCAGCCACGCGCTCGGTATATAATGTCTAATTTTTCGGGCATTATTTCCCGCAGGACCGATTTATAATCACACGCACGCGGCAGCGCACAATATTTATGTACATATTACAATTTAAACTTTATGCTGAGGGCGCATTTGGAGGCGACCACTCTAGAGAGGGGTCCTCAAGATGTTGGCGAAGGAGGAGGAGCGCGAATTTATCTCCGTCTCTGATGTTCATTACTTGTCGTAATGTGCGCACGACATTCCTTTATTGTGACACGACATTCCTGGCGCACTGGGCGCATTATTATGTGGACCTTATGCCTCCCTCCGCTCGAAGAAAATTGCCGGCGCACTCACCCGATGTTGTTGTCAAATTTTATTAATTATACGCTCGCTGCGTAGCTTCCGGATGACGGGGTGTGAGGGTGAAAACTTACCTAAACGCGCACAGCATGAACCGGAATTAACGGATCGGATGGGATGTGGGTGGGGAGAAAAGAGACAATTCGGTTAATAAATCTGTAATTACGAGTGCCAAATGTGTGGGTGGGTGCGAACTACATCGATACATCTACTCGGCTATGCTACGACATATTTTTACAACTACAACTACGTGCGGCACATGCAGTTATTGCGATATTATATTATTATGTTGGTAGTATACTATTGACCATAAACCAGGGCCCACGTTTATTTAATTGCCATTTCCGTGCGTTAATTTTGTTATCTCCAGCCACCGTTAATCATCCCCGAACGGCGCGATGTTGCACTCACGCATTTTTTCCCGGGCCCGACTTTATTGTATTACTGCTCCGTGTTGGATATTAAATTACGTTATTATACTACGTACGTTCAGTGCTCGATAATATATTTACGAATGGCCTCCAAAAGTGCACACACGCCATAACGCAATGATTATTGCATTTTTTGCGCCGATGCACCGGACCATCGCATTCGTATTCCACGGTTCGGTGCGTTACGCAATCGTCCGTTCGAGCATTACTATTTTTTTTTCGTCCGCTCATATTCATATTTTTCCATCGGCGCGCGCGAGTATGTCGAATCGCAGTGTACAAACACACGAACGAATGCTGTTGATTTGTTCGGGAAAAATTCGACACACACTTTGAAATCGCTCTCGCCCACCGGCCAGCTCATATTTGGCCATTCATACGCCGTGTTATTTTTTCTGGCTCCTGTCGAAGAGAAAGCCGACCCAAATATTGACAATCGGGATCAGCACGACCGAACGGTGTGATGCAACGCATTGATAGTAATAACATAACACACTCGGAGTTGATATGCAAGGTGCGTGACCGAACGACGATGCAAAAAAAATGCCATTGCCATTGTGCGTACAATTTATGTGTGAGAACAACACGTCTTGCACGCATGCACGCACGCAAAGCATCACAGTAAATTTATGACAACTTGTCGTCGACGTCGTTTTGTTTGTGTGCAGACGTGCAAGTGCGTGCATGCATGTGTATGGAAATCGACGTGAGCCACACGCGTGCGCTCTCCGCTTTGTTGTGTGACTAACACGCACACAATGGCAAAATATGGAATATGATCAAAACATGTGCCGTCTCCGAACGGGCACAGGTCAGCACAGCGGGTTGCATAAGAAAGTGACGACGACGTGGAAGAGATTTTCCGGGGTATGCTGCACACAATTTATGAGTTCAACTTTCCAAATTCTCCGTCTGCATATCGTTGTCAGCATCAGGTGCTGCTGACCTGCCGGCCGGACCGGACTTTATGCTTCAATATGTTATTGCTTTACAACATTAGAGCATGCGTGCGCAGTCACAACAAACCAGCAGCATCGCAGCTCATTCCATTGTCAGCGCAGCGCAGCAAAATTATTTATGCTGCTCAAATTTCCATATTCTTCGTTCGCATCAGGTGCAGGCTGACCTGCGTCGGACCGGACTTTACGCTACAATATGCAATTGCTTTGCAACATAAGAGCAGTATAATTGGCTGGAGAAAATCGAACCGATTCGAATCACTTGCGTTCGCCATGTTGCGCAAAACCTAATTAAATTTATCGAACGTGTTGCGTCAACGTCGCGCTCGCGTGCACCGCTGATTTACGGCGTACACGACATCTCTTTAGCACATCGCGCTGCGTCGTGTGCGTCGTGTGCAAGCGCGCGCAAAAAAACCAGCTAACATGTTCACGGTCTTTGTTCGACTCGTTGCAACGGTGCGGTGCGACATCGAGCACGATTTTCTAGTTTTCTTATATGGCACGCGGGCTCGTAAATACGCCACGCGTGCACTGCAAACGTTTCCTATAACTGAAGCATTGCAGCCAGCGAGTCACGCTAAATGTCACAATGCGCGCGCAGCTGTGCTTCAATGCTTCAATGGAGGCACGCTGCTGTCGTCGCCGGGATGCCAAATCAGAGCGTGCACTCGCACACACACACACGTACGAACTTGCACACAAACGACGCGGGGATTAAATATTGGCACACACGACAGAAGTAAGCCAAGACCATATAAGAAATAATTCTCAAATGATACAAAACGCTGTGCTGTGCGGTTCGTGCTTGTTCGCGCTCGATCTGTATAAGAGTTCGCCATTGCTGCCTGCTCGCCGATGTATAGTGTAAAACACATGATTATTAACAAGAAAAGCGTCTTTATATGTTTTGAATCAAATTGATGTTGGGGTTTTTGCTGCAAAGAGAAATATTTAGTACAAAACATTGTTGGAATTTATATGCTGTTGAGTCATAACGAGGTGTTATATTCCTGTAGAAGTCCAGCCGTTCCTTTCGTGGGTCACATTTTGCATAATCACCAACATATGATTGCTTCACTATCAGATTCAGTTTTTTTATGCAGCTCGGTCTCGAGATGTCTAGACTTCAACATCAAACATTTTCTGGTGAAGAATGATGTCTTATCCACTGTATGCTCGCCGAGAAAAAAAATTATGGAAAATGCTCGGTGCTTGCTGCAAAACGGTGCTCCCGCCGTAATGAATGTGTCGTTTGACATAGGCGCGTTGCTTGCATCATCGCGTGCACACACACTGAAGAAAAAAACGTGCAGCTGCAACGGCACGCTGGTGATGGTGAACGGTGTCACAACTTCTTGTTGCGCATGCGAGCAGCATGCAGGAAAACCGCATCAGCAAAGCATAGCATAGACAATACGAAACTCTCGGCACCGGCACCGTATTTTTCGTTCGTAATTTGAATTCATAGCATAATGCTAGTTACAGCAGCACGTCGATCGATCATACCCACATCTACATACAACATACACCATAGTATACTATGCTATGTGGACTCGCATGCAGTAAATGTGCGCGAAGATCGACAGCCAGCCAGCCAGCGAGAGGAGCGATCCGTGCGAGCCTGGCCTGCGTGCCAAAGCGCAGCGCACAGGTTACACAATGAAAAACGATCGACGGTGCACACGCGCGCATACGGGCGCACACATAATACATTATTCCGCGCGACCTGTGAGCGCACGCGCAGCAGCATCGGCGGCCTGTCGTCGCGACAACTGCTGCCGCTGCACACACAGGTTGGGAAAAAGGCTATATATAATATATGCATGATTGTGTATGCGCGCATGTGGACAAAGAACATAACTGCGCGAGCGAGCGATCGTCGCATACACACACACGCTTATATGGACACCGTGTGTGTGTGTGAGTATGTGTGCAATTTACAGAAAACCCGAGCCCGAGCCTCGGCGCGCAAAACCCTGGACGACGACGGCGGAACATGTGAACGTGGAATCTATGCTGCGTGCAAGCACGGCAACTTGGCGGCCCTTCCGCGACGTCGACGACGACGCGGCTCGCTGAGGAATCCGGTTTCGCCAGCACGCAGCGCGATCGATGCTCAGCGAGCAGCAGCAAAAGGTTCGTCGCCGATGCAGAGTGCAAGGTATTTTATCATGCGCGAGAAATGCGCAACATGCTACATGTAACGTTGCGATCGCGCGCTCGGCCGTTCATCTTGTTCTCGGGCCTGGCTCGGCGGCTGCGGCGGCGGCCGCTTCGAACGCATCATTTTGGTCGAATCACGTTTTGACTCCATAATTTCTGCGCGTGCACTCTCAGCGGCGGCCGCCGCCGTCCGCCCGGACAGTTTAGGTATGCCTTAATGATGTGCCGATATCCGAACGCGCTCGCGCTTGCGCTTGCGCTTGTACATCGAGGCGAGGCGAGTGGCGAGTGGCGAGTGTGCAATTTTTTCCCGTATTTACGCTGGCCGCGCGCGCGCGCGTGATCACATAAAATGGCCGTTTATTATACACACACACACACAAGCCAAGCGTTCGCGCGCAACCTCCATCACCTCGACAACGTGCCGAGCCGAGCGAAGCGCGTGAGCATATAAACTATGCTATGCGGGCTGCTGCTGGTGATGGTGGCCGCCTGAACGGTGAGATTGTGGCGGCGACCAGCGCCACATGACACGTCATCTCTCGGTCGGGTCGGGTGGTGTCTAGTTTGAGCACCGAGCTCAGGGCCAGTGGCGGTCTTATCGGGACTAGAGAAGATATGCTGCGAAAAGACTCGAGTCAAGCAAAATAAGGAAAATGTCGCAATTTCGAATTATGTTTAATTTTAGAGCATTTGCAGGGCCTAGAAATTGAAAAGGATACCAGAATAAAGCTGATTCCACATTTTCAGACACTCCTTTATCCAGTTGTAGTTGATACATAATTATGCTGCTAAAAAGACTCGAGTGAAACAGACAACGAAATTTGAATTCAGCTAAATTTCAGAACATAAGATGGCTATGCTTTTTCGAGGTTGATACTAGAATGAAGCTAATCCCACATATCCAGACGCTCCTGCTTTCATTTGAGAAGTGGATACATAATTATGCTGCAAAAGACTCGAGTGAAACATATAGCGAAAATGTTTCAAATTCGCATATAGCATTATCAGTCCCCAAAAATTGTAAATCTCAATGCATTATTAGCTTGGATACTAGCATAAAGCTGCTCCCACATTTGCTGACGCTCCTGCTCATCCAGTTGCGAAGTGGATACATAATATATTACACACACACAACATAGCACAATGCCAGGCCAGCCAGCAGCGCAGCGCAGAATATTGTGTGCCTAATCGGCTTCTTCTCCATTTCGATCGGACTATGTTGTCGTTGCGTCGCCGTCGTGAATGCACCCACCATCGACGGGGTCACACACACACATACACGGGCAACCCGAACGCGTGCCTGCTCGATGCTCGAGCCTGCATCGTGAGATTGTGCGCATCCATTATGTGTTATTATTATCAGCAGCAGCCGCAGCCGCACGCAGCCGCCTCGAACTACCTCACACACACACACACGTACACAATTATGATGGGTTCGCAGCGAGATGGTCTCTTCGATGCTTTGCCGTCGTCGTGACGACTTGAATCGCACGGCGCTCGCGCTCAACCGCACTCACAATAACTCAATACAGACCGCAGAAGAGAGTGTGAATCTCGATATTCAATAATAATCTGGGCGCATTTATCGAACCACCACTAGCTAGGGCTATGCTGTGTTGCTTGCCTCGTTTTTTATGCTCGGCAGCGATTCACGCGCGCGCGAGCGCAAGTTAATAAAGATTAATTGGAATTGTGACTGCACATTATTCGCGCATTATGTGTATATATTCTATCACACACGCCTCAGTCGCGCGGGTGAATCGCGCAGTAGCGGTGTTTTCCGTGCGTGTGTGCGTGCGTGTTCGTTCGAATGCGAATATAATTCAATAAATAAATATTGTGGGCTTGCAGCAGCGAGCGCGCGCGTGTGCGAAAATAATAATCCACTTGGCTTTTCACAGCGACGCGCGACGCGACGCCAGTCAGGCCCGAACACACCGAACACAAATAAACCATTAAATCGCGGTATAATGTTATATGTTTTGGAGTGCGTGTGTGTATTTATTGAAAAAGGTTTTGCGCAGCCAGCGAATGCACAAGCCAGCGAACAGCGAACACTCTCTGACTGCATTATGCTGCTTGTTGGCGGCGCGTTGGTTTTTTTTCGTGTTTGTTTGTTGCACGTTTTATACACACCAGCCAAGCAGCAATATTATACGCGAGTCTTTGTGGCGGCGGCGGCAACTCGGCCATATATTTCACGTTAATGGCTCGTGACTACTTTTATGCGCACGCGCGCGCGCGCTTGCGCTCACGCCAGCGCCATAAATGTTGGCAATTTGATTTGTTCGCACAAGTATTATCAATTTTAAAGTGTGCACGCGCGCGGTCGCGAATTTATAGCGCGAGCATAGTTCGAATGAGGCGTGAGCAGCGTTGGCGGCTGCCTAGCTGGTTTACGACCTTACGGCCTCGGCTCGGCGGCCGCCTTCTGATTGATGGCGCCCCCTTCGCGCCGCCGCCGCCACCGTCAATAATAGAGTCGTGCGTCTTTATTATTCGACCGGCCGCAGACGTTGAGATCAACACTTGTTATTACACGGCAGCAAAGAGCGACGCTTATGCGACTGCTTAAATGTCGATAAATTTGCGCGATGCTAGCGAGAAGTGTGTGTATGTGTATGCTCTGTGGATAGAGTAGATGCCCCTTCAATCGGACACTCGACAAAAAGTATTGAAGGTGTAGTCCGATGTTGATGCGCTTCGGGACATGGTTTAATATTATCGATTCACGCTCTTGATAAGAAGCTTTTTCGACACGGCATAACATGTCTTGAATAAAAAGTAAAAACAACTATGAACAGCTTTATCTGTTGGGGAATTTAATGTCCAACACGAGAATAATTTTAGATTATTTGTAATGCTATTTTCCTTCGAGATACTTCAGTTTTGTTGAACAAGAAGCATCCCCCAAACGGACACTTTGCGCACTTCATACATTCTTCATCGTGAGAAGTAAAAACATGCCTTCGACCGAAGTTCCTAGCAGAGTGACGTCAGATTATAGATGAAAACGTTATATTGACAAAATGTAGGGAGGAAAGTTGGATAGCTGAAATGTTCTTAGTTTTTCAAAATCCGTTGAAATATACCACTCCAACGGGTGTTTTACGAAAACTGTCCGATCGAAGAGTCATCTACTCTATTCACATCGGCAACATGCGTCGTGTCCTGCGAGCATGCCGAATGTGTCTGCATGTGTGTGTGTGTGCAGTTGCAGTGTCGGCCTGCCTGCAATTTACATGTCGGTGGGCTTTCGGCTCGGCGGCCGTCGTCGTCGTCGGGCTTAATTGGAATTTACTAGATTTGGTTTGCCGGTGCCCGATGCTGCTGCTGCTGCTGCTGCGGCTGCGGTCTTATGCTCTAGCATGCATCAGAACACCGAAAACCGAACCGCGCGCGCCTGCCGACCCGCCGACCCGCGCCGAAACCACCCCACCCAAAACCACCCCTTCGTCGGTGGACGACGACGACGACGCGACGATGGCGCCGCACAGCCGGTAAATTCTGTGTGTGTGCGGCCGGTGCAAAGCTGCGAGAAAAGCGAGCACACACACACACATACACATTCATTTGGCCGCGTCGTCATGAGTGAGTGTGTGTGTATGTGTGTGCTAGAAGGTGCGCAGCAGCATTGCACTCTCAGTCGCATTTGCACTACATAAATATTTTTCAGCTCGCATGCACACACACTCGCACTCGCACACACACATATTCTCGTGAATAATTCAAACCGGATCAGAATGTCGTCGTCCGGCGGCGGCGGCGGCCGGCACCGGGTCAACCGGGGCCATTCGTTACGGAACAATTTCGAAACCATTTGAAACTATGCTGCGGATGCGGCTGCGACAACGACGACGACGACGACGTTTGTGTTCGCATGTTTATGTACTCGGCCGGGGGTAGTACATAAATCTATGTATGGATTGTTGGTGTGCATGAAATACATACAATATTTTCCCTTGTGCATAAATCCGAATTTGTAATCAACCAGCTGACAAACGGTGGACAGCAAAAGTACACATTGTAAATGAGCGCAAAATAGCGCAAAACGGGCGCATAATTTCACGCCGACCCACACACACACACCATATTTAATGCAACACTGCATCCACACACAAACAAACATGGTTCGTGGTGTAATACACTGTCTATTCTATTCATGGGCAAACCGTGTTTGTGTGCGTGCCCGAATATAACACCTATTATAAATTCAGCGTTGCACGTTCGGTGTAGTATAATATTGAAATATGGCATTTCGATGTGTGCGTGAGCATGGCGTGAGCGTGTTGCAGTGGCAAAGTTCGGGCTCTAGCTTTGCACTTGCACTCACTCTCTCTCTATGCATGTCTCTCTGCTGCAAACACGTGAACGAGTAGTGGGAATAGTGGCGTATGAAATCGTTTATCTGTTCGAACTCTGGGACGAGCATAAATATGCTTATTGCGATTGTGATGAGCATCTTTGGTGTGATGAGTTTCTTTTGGATTAAAAAATTTCTACAATATTCTACATTCGCCACTCTTCGCCGCACGCGTGACTGGCATACACACGCTGTGGGATGGGTACCCCATCGAAGGGTCGGTCGGGCTGAATGAAGAGTTAACTAGCGCATAGGAACCAAAACCAACACACGTTTGCCCACATCGCCATCGGCAGCTTCGGCGGATAACAATGCACGCCACCAAATCGCGGCTTCACACACAAACACACTGCATGCGCATGCCTGTGTGCGTGTTTGTGCAAAATCGAATCCAGCGTGCGGCGTGCGTGCATGAAAGGAAGAGTAATCACACGTGAAGCGCCGCCGCGCCGCGCGTGTTCATATGAGAATGCGTGCGTGCATATGAGCATGCCCGCACGCATGTTATAGATGTGCGACATAAACCAGAGCGGACATAATTATCGAGTTATCGGACTGCCCTAAAGTGTATGTGTGTGCTGGGCAGCACAACGCCCGAACGTCGCACACGATTTATGCTCTCTGCTGTGTGCTGCGCAAATGCGCGTGTGAGAGAGCATAGATTGGATATTGTAAATTATATGCACCAAGCCCCAACAACCACCACCAACGCCAACATGTGTGTGTGTTCACTGTGTGTGCAGTGCAGAGGGCGAGTGCGCACAAAAATTAATTATAAATTGTAACTCGACGGCGCCTGCGGACGTAATGGTGTTTGTGCACGACGGTCGTTTCGGTCCCTTCTTGGTTGCCTTCAGACTGCACACTCACACATCATTGCCTTGACTCGAGCGCTCAACGGTCGAGTTATTATTACGCGACATACACAGACGAACAAAAATATGATATTCATCATATTCGTGTCTGTGCATGCGTGTCGACGGCAGTTGTACATATCTCGGTATGTGTCTCTGTCTGACTGTCTGTAATGCACTCGGTCTGTCTGACTGTCTGCGTGAATGCACGTCGTCGGGTTGTTTGTTGTCCGTCCGTTGCATAATGCATTATTATTGTCTGCGAGCATAACGAGCATAATGCCATATTTTTCCGAGTGCCGGGTGAAAGCGCATTCGGAGTTCGGAGCATAACGAAGGACACGCAACACTTTCACAAAAATCATATTCCTATGACGGCTGACCATAAAACCTTCAAGCAACATAAAACATATTTTTCATAATTGTCAACCGAATCCGACGAATCCGCATGCAACGCGCTGCATGGTTGAGAGTTAAGAGCACGCATCCGACAAATCGAAGGGCGAATGGGGTAATTGACTTGCTGGCATCGGCGCTGAGCGTTGATGTTGCGTCTGTTTTTGTGTGCGCTTGGTTAACCGATGTTTTTGTCGTATCGCGTCGCAAACGGGCTAGCAGATGTTCTCTGCACAATTGGTCGCACATACGCGCCGATATCACATATGGGCAGAGCTGTGTTTTGTGTCGTCTGTTCGCTGTTTGCCACAATCGTAATCGTTTCGGATCTCCGGTTTCGTCGCGACATGATGCATTCTTGCATTATCTGCTCAGTTTCAAGCACAAACCACTGAAAAATCACATACTCACAAAAAACACCTCTTTGTGTGCAATTTTCGCAGCACGTAATAATTACTGTGTGGTGGGCTTTTCGTCGGTGTGCATGTTTCGTGTTTTTCACCAAACCATCGCACGCGATATGAAGATGTTAACGCGCATTGAATATATGCGCGGAGTGCTAAGGCTAACACACACACGCAACGTGGTCCGTGAATAAATTAATACCTCAATTCACGGGCGTATCACAAGCACATCAACACAGCGCCCAAATCGCGCCGACGAAGCGCCAACCGACCGGCCGACCGACCTGGCGGCACGAACCGAACGCGCATTTAATGACTTAATAACCTTTTATCGCCCAAACGGCCGTTGGCCAAACACACACACAAAAAACACACCCATACCATCATAATACCTTCACATGCACGACGACGCGACACGACACACGAAATGTTCGCTATATTATGGCGTGCCTACATAATAATTTAAAATAGATGATCTTTCGCCCCGCCGAAAATGAAGATGTTCAGCGAGCACAGCGAGGAGCATAATTTCGTAGCACTTGACACTCACGCACCGCATTAGCTCCTCGCACTGTCGCGCACTCTGCAATTAGGTGTTTTAATGTGCACGTACGACATGCTAGCGCTCGATGACATTTTACGTGTGTTTGTGTGTGTGTACAGGATGTGTCAGTCGACACACAGAAACACGCATGCGCGTTTAAACCGTGCCTGCCGCACGTGCGAGTAATTTTCGGCCCGCTCGCGCTCGCTCATAATAATTTATACACTCTCAGGCGCACGCACGCACGTATAATTCAACAACATAACATCACGCTGAGACTACGCGACGAACACTTTGCGTCGCTAAGTGCTTCTTTTCGGTGCTTCTTTTTTCGGGCCGCCGCCGCGAACGCATTTATAATTGCCCAAAGACGACCAGAGCGCGGACCAACACCATCGCAGCAACATAAAAAAAACCGCACAACCGAAAAACAACAACGACGGACACGAACGTGCAAAACCGGGCAGAACGCTGCCGAAAAGTGTGCGTGTGCAAGCGTGAGTGTTCGTGTGTGTATGTGTGCGTATGTGTGCATGCATTCCAACGGCGGCGGCGGCCGACGGACGGATTGGCCATCTTTATATTTATAGACGCCATTACCGTCATCGCGTGCGCGCGTGCGGGTTCGCGCGCGTCTGTGTGTGTGTGTGCACACATATGCAGCATATATGCGTCGCGTGAACGAATTATAGGGTGCTCCGCGACGCGACGCGCGCTCTTTGGTTTAGTGAACGAGTGCCCGAATTTTCGGCGCTTCTCATCAGCTGCCTCGATGTTCTGCTATGCTCGTGGATTTAATGCGTAGCATAATCCGGTATCTTCAGCTGCTGGTCCGCAGTCGATTCAAGTGCGTGTGCCCGTGCCTCAAGTGTGTTTATGCGCTTTCATAAAATGTATCGACTCGTGAGTTTTCTTTCGCTGTGCGCTGCGCTCACATGGTGACAATATTTACACACACTCGCGCGCGATATCATCGAGTGTATCAAGTTGAACGAACTGTGCTGCGATGCACCGAGAAAAACGCGACGACGTCGACGACGAACTCGACTTTGGTCTCTCTGTACGCAACATACTAGCCAAGCTCATCAATTTGGAACATACACAGCATGGAAAAAACCTCTCCGTTCTTCTATGAAGAATTTTCCATTGAGATTTTATCACATGTATTTCAATTAACAAGATTTGAGCATATTTTCATTAACATTCGATTGGGTATACTCGCATTGCTCTAAGTCACTCCAGTGAAACGTGAAGTTCCTGAACCAAACGAAAAATAATTAAATTTTGCACAAATCCTTTTCAATTGATACAAATTGAATATAATGCATAAGTGCTCGATTCGCTCCTCATATATTTGTCTTCAGCGATTTGTTCGTATTCGATTGAATCAATTCGTGAGTGCTTCAAATTACTGAGCTAGGGTAGTATATTTCGAGTGCTCGAACCAGCACATCGCGCAGCATATTTATTGATCCTATGCGCCACGCACCAGCAGCAGCCAGCAGAAGCAGCATACTTCGTGTGTATGTGAGTGGAAGTTGGTGTGTGCGTGAATGCCTTGTACTTGTACACAGTTTCATTTTCTTCTTTCGATTCTATTATGCTGCTGCTGCTGCTGCGTTGTCGTTGTCGTCGTGCGTTGTTTATGTACCCAAAGACAGTGGTGGCACACAGCACAGAGACTAGAGAGAGTTTTATGCTGGCTTGCGCTGTGTGTGTGTGAGTGGATCCGGAATTTGGTGTCTTTTAATAAACACACACACACACAACATATACCAACTCGCGTTTGTGTATTTATTTAGAATTTACTAGACATACTTTATTTAGAACGGATATGCGACACAACATATCCCTCGCGTGAGACCGGCATTTGATTTGATCCAGACGACCGATTTCGGGGCGGAACGTGCCCCAAGAGACGAGCCGTGTCGATATCGTGAAATTCTTTATGCTCGTTCGCCAGCGATTCGGTAGCGCCGTGTAAACCCAGGGAAATCGCCGCCCCATAAAGCATTTCGACGGCGCACATAAAACTTCTCAACACGCTGCTCGTGGCTCGCGTTCCGTTCCGGCGGCGGCGCGCACATAAAATCGCTTGCTGGTGTGTGTGCGAATGCGAATAAAACGCTCAAACGGGTTTGGCGAGTGCTTGGGCCACTCATCAACAGATGGTGCCGAGAGCTTTGCCGGCCGCCGTTTGTGTCCGAACATCGGAGCATCGAGCATATATGTATGTAGCATCGTTGCATTGCATTCTTTGGAGGCAACTCGCCAAGCTATGCGGTCATACAGGTAGATGTAGATGTGAGATGGTATATAGTGTACCTACACCATGACACACGATATCATTATCAACCTATACGTGATTGTGTGTATGGGTATGTGCTAACATACGTGGTCATACGACCGCTCATTTATTTCAAATCCATCACACAAGGGCGCTTTGCAGTCGAGCGAAAATTGCTCAAGCCGTTCGTTCGCTCGTTCAGCGGCTCTCTGTGTGAAAGAGGTCTGCAGAACTGGACGAGTAGCAGGTTGATGCATATGTGAACGTTGCTTTCCACTGTATAACAAATAGGATTTGAAGGGAAAATATTTGTCAAGTTCACGAATGTGATTGAAAGAACCGAACCTAATTTGCAAATTTTTGCAAAAATGTGTATGACAATCTCAAGTGTTTTTATAGCATGGACAGATGTATTAATTTTGAAGATTTATTGCTCTAGCGGATTTAGCTTTATCAGACCTATGAATATCCATCGTATTAATTGAATTAGTATGAGGAAAGAACGCCGCATCCGCAAATATGGTTTGTAGAAAATAAATGACGAGTTTTATCAATCGATAGAGATTTCATTAATGACATAGTTTCTTCTGAAACATTCATTCATGCGATAAATTTCCAAGATTTTATGCTTTAGCAGACTTAGAATCGGCCCTATAGCCAATAAAGTCTATACAAAGAAATGTCGTGACTGATACAAAGGAGCGCTCACATCATAATGAACCTCGTAATCTGTGAACGTGCACACGTCAAAACTCACAACATACAAGAATACAATCCAGTACACTTCCAGCCCAGCCGGTCAAAGCTCGCTGATTCTCACAAACCGCGCGGCGATATGCGAATGGTTTATGCTTCGTCTTGAACGGCGGCTCGCGTTAACTGGAAGCGCGAGCGAGCGTTTGGAAGTGTGTGCGTGTGCTGGGGCGCACGCTCGCGAGCTCTGCCGCTCGGCCAGTGCGGCCATAAAATCACCGCGAAGCGGATCGACCAGCAAGCAAGCGGAATCAGCGACGGCAAAGCAAAACAGCAGCGAATAATCGGCGGTAAGACGAAGCTGACGACCAAGATGATGATGTTGTGACGACGACGACGACGATGAGGAGGCCAGCCAGAGCGTGATAGTTTTAGGGTCTCGTTGTGTGTGATATATTTTACGAGCGTCGGGTGATTTGATTGCCGGGCAATAAATTCGTTGTGAATGCTTGTGCGTTAATGTTGCATCATAAAAGTATCGCTACTGTGTTTGACTTCGCGTGCGTGTCGATTTCGAACCGTTTAACCGTCGGAGGCGTCGGGTGTGAACAGTGCAATAAAATTACTTTATTCACGTCTGATGAGCACGTGCTCGGTTCGGTTCCGCGGCTGCCCCGCGCGTGTGAACAAGGTAAATAGTCGCGCAAATATTAATGACGACTGACGACGACACAGCATAAAATCATGCGGCGTGCGCGCACGTGATGTTGTTGTTGTTATTATGGTCGTCGTCGTCGTCGCGGTCGTTCTATTTATCGTTGTTGTTGTCGTAAACGTGCGCGTGTGTGCGTGTGTGTGTGTGCGCACGCGTTTGCTGGAAAGAATACATAATGGCCACGCCCTATAAACCATCCAGTGTGTAGTATGTGCGAAACGAGCGCTCGCTTGTGCTCGCTCGTGTGCTTGTATGCTTGTGTGCGAGTGTGCGTACTTGGCCGCGTGAGTTATTGCTGACACATAAAGCGGGCCAAAACGTTCTCGCTTCTACTGAATGTATGGGCCAGTGCGCCGGGTTTTTGGCTGCCGGGAAAATCGATCGACGGTCGTTCGTCGCCGAAGATGTCCCAAAATTTCTGCACGCACAAACACACACACGGACACGGAATTGGGTCATTTATGTGCGTGCCATAAATCGCGCCCCGGTGTGAGGTGTGAGCGCAATGCGAGCAGTAAATTTGAATATGCGGAAGGTGAGCATATCTGAGAGCATATCTGGTGTTATGTTGCTGGCGTTTGCTTTCTGTCATCGCATCATAATCAAAGCCTTATGCATTCGGCCATTCGGAAATATTTTGTAGGGGTGGTTCATGATTGCATCGAAGCATGTGCGGTAATCTAATTCAATGGTACCCAAATCGTCGGTGATTTTCGGCCGGCGCAAACTAATTCCTGTAATGGTCTTGTGGTCGGTCGGCACTGTTCGTTGTCGGTGACGTAATTTATCACCGAATCAATATGCACCAGCGGACCGTCACAGGGGTTGGTTTTTTTTCCGCGTCCGCTCGCGGCCGATAAATTGCCCAAAATCGACGGCGAGACTTAGCCTAATGTATGCGCACTTGCACAGTAGCATAAAAGCAGCTGACTTCGGGCGTTCAAAGTACAGGGAAACCCGATTGAACAGCATGCAACTTTGAGCAGCTATAACTTTCGAACCAGTTGTCTCATGAGGTTCAAATTTGGTATTGGGATATATCGTTTCTTTCGTAACATGCATGTACAATTCC
>JANTBZ010060763.1:0-23617 GCA_024741255.1 Exechia fusca | reverse complement strand
TGCGGAGCACCGCTTAGACTTTTATGAAATCATCGAATTTGACTCCATGCATGGTTTCCTCGATGGCCAGAAATATAAAAAATAGCAAAGTGATGCTTGAGATGTATATTCAGCGATTAGCGAAAATTCTATTTGAATATATTGAACCGTTGTCCAGTTGCGAGCCATCAATTTCCATACCTACAATAGGTATTAACATAGTATATTCGATTGATCAAGATATCAATTTATTTTCAATAACGTTCAAATTATTTATGTTTTTGAAAAGTTGAACTGTTTATTATGATATAAAAACAGTAAATTTTAGTAAAGATCTCTAGATTTCTGATGAATGTCAAATGTATTTTCTAATCTCATGTTGTACAATCCACCCACAGATGCCCGAGCTGACGTCGTCGCACAAGGAGGAATCGTTTGCCTATTCGCAGCTGCTGCTGCAGATGATCGGCATTATGCTGGGCATAGGCATCATGTTGACGATCGCCGTTTACGAGCACGATCTTAAAATGATATTTTCAGGCGGTGCCAACAGCGATGGTGGATTCGGAAATTAATTATGCGGTTTTTTTTGTTCGGCGCATTTGAGCTACGCGTCACTTACTACTTACGACACTCACTACACACAAACCTTATGCAACTGTTAACACATGCATGTAACTCTCATACACAGACAACACACACTTCAGACACATTTATAATTCTTTTTCACACGTATAATGCAGGAAATATATGTAGTAAAGTGAAAACTGACCAAACTGGTGGCTATATGTTAGATCGACATACACGCGGAAATATTGGCGCATTTATACACATCTCGAATTCAAAATTGAACTACAACGAACACTTATTATACACATTAGAGTTGGATCAAAATAACGTTTTTTCTCTCTAAACGCAATCGCAGCATCATTAGTGTGTTAACATGGAAATTGAATTGACATGTTATGTGCTAATTTTTCCTGAACAGTATCA
The DNA here is from genome assembly GCA_024741255.1 of Exechia fusca. Taxonomy (NCBI): domain Eukaryota; kingdom Metazoa; phylum Arthropoda; class Insecta; order Diptera; family Mycetophilidae; genus Exechia; species Exechia fusca. Next base: position 22,645 of record JANTBZ010060763.1, on the reverse strand, counting down.
ATAAACTACGTAATGTAATATTCATGATATAACATAGTCCCCAGTCTCCATAGATATAGTTTCAGTTCTGGTGGACATTAATTTGTACCTACAATAACTTATAATGCTGATGACGCCTAAAGTATGGACTGATGATATTTACGTTTTCAATACTACTCTTGATGTGCATATTAATAGATGCTATTGATTAGAGAGAGAAAGCACGTTATTCAGACCAACTCTAAAAACACACACTTTAAATTCGAATTGGCGGAAAGATGAAGGAAAACAAATCAGGAATTCACTGCGATTTCGCTATTTTTCGATTGCAATCGCAAACCGACCATACAGTAGGAATAACTTTTGAACAAAACACCTTCCTCTCGTCCGGTTCTGAACCAACACTCTACCACTAATTAAATCCGATTGTCTGCATTATTGTACTTATAATCACAAATACACACCCAAGACATAAATTACATTGTTGATTTAATTGAAACATAGCGCTTTTGCACTGCACACGAAATCTACTTACACCCAAACACGAAATCCCAAATAAATCTGCGGCACTCTTCGCTTCAACGCGATCATCATCCGCTCTGTTATGCGTATTACAAACCATACACAAAATTTCCCATTTATTCCAAAATGTCAGACATTGAGCATGTATTAACCAAATTTTCGACTCCAATCTCGCATCTGAACAAACAAACGGAATACCAGTCGAACATGTCGGTATGCTTGAGTGTATCGGGGCGTGTAAAAATTAAACGTAATAATGAAGTTGTCGCGGTTTGGAGCGATGCATAGCACGACGATCATGATGCTGTGTGGTGTGTATGTGTAAGTAAGTGAGTGTGCACGCGCAAGGATGGAATTGAAATATCGTTTCATTTAACTATGTACGTCCTCGGCGCAGCTGCACAAAGTTCTCCCAACAGTAGTTCTCAGTTCCGGCATCCGCCTAGTAGAACTTCTTCGACTGCGAATCGCGATTGTCGCTACGATTTGGAAGAGATGACGAAAATTAAATCAATTCCAACTGCTGCCCAAAGTTATGATCAAGGCTCTCGCACTCACCGATACATCGTGTACGCCAGCATCAGCGCCAGCTGCACCGCCGTCGCCACCAGATACGCCGTCAGTCCCAAACAGCTCACCGTCGGACATCCGCCCATCTGTGCCTGCGCCTGACCAGCGCCCGCACCCAACCGCTGATTGGCCGCAGCCACGCCCTGCTTCACCTGGTTCAGCGAGTCGCGCAGCTCCGCCACCACCGACTGGAACTCGTAACCGCTGCCGGCGCCGGCACCGCCCGTCTGCTGGATCTGCGCCGTCGGCGCACGCGCCTGATTCTGCAGAATCGAATCCGTTCGCGCCTGCAGCTCACTGGCCGCAATCTTCACCTCGCGCAGCGTCGCCAGCAGCACATTCTGATTGGTCAGCAGCGCGTCGACTTCGTGTCGCTTCAGCTCACCGGAGCCGGCGTGCACCGGCGGCGGCGCTCCCGCTCCACTGCCGCCCACAGCGTTCGCGTTCGTCGACAGCAGTCCGAGCGTGCGCTCCTGTCGCCCGATCACCTCGTCCATTTTGCGCGACAGGTCGCGCAGCACATCGGTCATCTGGGCCTGCGACGACCAGACCTGGCGGAGCTCGCGCTGATTGTCGGTCTCGTACCAGTCGTCGAATTCGCCAGCCTCGCCGGGACCGTTGTGCTTGTCGAGTTCGGGGTGCTCCTTGTGGTACTCCTCCTTCTGGTGGTCGAGCTTCTTCTGGTAGTCCTGGTACTCGGCCGTCAGTTTGGCGGACTCGACTTCGGGCAGCTTGTTGGCGTCGCTGACCTGGCCGGGCTGGTGCAGGGAGGTGGTGAGGAAGTGGAAGACGTCGTGGTCGTCGGCGAGGCCGCCGGTGGCGGCGCTGACGCCGAAGTGGCCGTTGCGCGGCAGCCGGACGTTCTCGGCGCGCAGGCACATCTCGTAGTCCTCGTTGTTGTTGGTCATGCCGTTGTGGAAGAGGACGGTGAGGGTGTTCTGGTAGTACTCGATGCGGGCGCGCGTCGGGAAGGGCTTGTTGCGGAAGTCGCGCAGGCAGCCGGACAGGAGCTGGGTGGCGCCGTCGCTGCGGGACGAGGGGGGAATATTTGTTATTGTATTGCGTGTTGGTAGGTAAAAATGCTAATGAATTATGTTTTAAAAAAAAACGCTTTTTGACAGTCGACATACAAGACGAAATCGTAATTAAAAATAAAATGTATTGTATTGCGAATAACCAGACCTACAAAGTAATAAAAAACGTATTCAGATTGAACACATAGAGACCGAGTAATATCCAAGAGAAAATTATAAAATTGATGGCGTTGCGTGGTACGGTTAAACACGTTGGCTTAATGAATAGGAATATTAATGAGGTAAAACTTATTTCCTATGAAATGAAGCTGCTGGTGAGTGATATACTTTACAATGAAAAACTATTGATAATAATTGTCACTGAATTTCTATTGAACAAATGAAAGTAAGAAATGGACTACTTTCATTTGTTTAATAGACATTCAGGGCATCTGAATTTTTTTCGTCTGAAATTTGTTTACATTCTGACGTGCAACGACATTATTAGCACTAACAAAGTGAATTAAATTTGTTGTCTAATATAGGAAAAGTACCAAAGTAATCCCCGCTGGCTCTTTGGGCTCAAATAACAACCAGACGATAACATGTAAACACAAATTGTGATTTGGTCTCTTCTAGCTGTTCTCAAAACCTTCTAAAATAACATTATTCCAGGTCCTTATGCCAACGCGTACAGCAGAGATGCCTCTCGGAAAAATTCCGGATTTCAATACACAACCATAGACTTCAGCAAAGCAAAGTCATCAATCAAAACTCCAATCAAAATATTCACTCACTTCGCATGATCGAACTTCTTCGTGCCGTCGTTCAGCACCGCCATAATGTACGGATTGTTGTGCTTGTTGTCGTTGTCGAACGAGTCGAAGAACACGCCCAGGCCGTTCCAGCTGTCCGACGAGCCGAACACGTCGCCATGGTAGTCGCCCTTCTGCGTCGTGTACCACAGCGCCAGACCGTCGGCGCCGATGCGACCGCGTCCGCTCACGCGGAACACCACCTCGATCTCCCACCAGTCGAAGTTCGTGGCCACCTTCGTCCAGATGGCACCCTTCTGGCTGCGCAGCGACGGCGCCACGCGAACGTTCTCGGAGCTGGCGATGGCGTCTGTGGAAAGAGGCGGGGAATTTATTGCATATATATTCATTCCAGTTGCTGATGTGATTGTAGGTGAAGAAAACGAAAGCTATTAAACCCTAATGATAACAGATTTTGCAATGTGCAATGTACGTTCGCAGTACAGGTACTTTCACACCTGCAAATCAACCGGTGGTGATTATACGTTGCGATTCATGTTAATATGCACATATCTCGTAAATGCAGATACATAAGGAATGTAGTGCCTTTCATCTTATGATTTATTTGGCCATTTACAAACTCACACATACACACTCGATCACGCACGTAATCGAATCGAGAAGTGTGTATTATTTTATTTTATTCAGCCACCGATTCCAACGTGTCAACTTTTTGGGGGGTTTGTGTATGCCGATTAATATAATCTCTGTCTCCCTCTCGCTCACGCCCGGCTTTACACTGAGCCGGCACAGCACTCGAGAGTGTGACAGAGAAAACAACAACACACATGCGAACACAAACACACACTAGCATACCAAACACGCTATCTCTGACGTGTCCGGTTTTGAGGCCCTATCCAGCGAGTTTGGGGACCGCTCTGTTTCGACTCCAATGCGAAATATACTCACTGCCACCGTACTCCCAGAACGGCACCGTTCCGTCCTTCTGCGCCAGGTATGGCGGCTTGAACGAGTACTTGTACTCGAAGCGCCGATGCACCAGCTGATTGTTGGCGCCGGCCGGAGCGGGAGCCCAGCCGATGGCGATGCCAGCGACGAGGAGCGCGGCAGCGGTGATGGCGGCGGCGTTGGTCATGGTGGGATGCCTCGTTCGGCGGCGGAGTAGGTGCGGGTGAGTCCGACGACAGTGGTTGGGTTGGAGCTTGGATCTCGCGTATCCACGACGGCGACCCCAACGCGCTGTTTTCTGTGTGCGTGCACGAATGCGAAATGCCGAAATGCGAAAGCGAAATGCAAAACTGTGTATGTGTACGTTTTTTTTTTTTTCGTTGGAAAATGGAATTTGGAATGTCTTTTGACATTCAAGACAGGTTTTGGCCAACCCTGCGGAATTCCAGTTTTCATCAGATTTCATACAGATGACGCTGCAACAGCTGAGGATAAGGCGTCGTTGATTAACCCTATCATGGCTGTAACGGTATGTATACAGTCTATCTAAAAAGACTTGTTGTATTTCAGGGGTTCTTGGCCAGGGGTTTTTGGCGAAATTTACTTGAACTTTTAATTATTGAGTTATATTCATTCACAAAGAACTCAACTTTCTGTGGAATTTGAGCATTGTAGCAGAAGCCGTAGGGTTCCGTTTTGGAAAACACGATCCATATAAGAACCAAGAAATAAAAAATCCACAACGATCCCGAGCAAAATTTCTTAACGATTTGCGATCAAGGCGATCGAAAAGTAGAACTGATTACATTTGGTGATATATCTCCACGTTACTCCCACACGATTGAATAACAGCTCCGAATAGCCGCATATTCGAAAGAAGGTCGGATTATTGGTTGAAACAACCCGTACCGCATTGCAAACTAAAAAATAAGACAACTATCACCGCGCGCAGGCAGAACATTTTTCAACGCAAACCCTGAATTAAAACGCTGCGTTTTCATTCACGAAAATCACACGAAAACCGCCGACGGAGCGGTTTCAATCTCCTAGGGCATGTTTGGCGTTCACGCAAACTAACGCCAAACGCCAAAAGTACTTCATTCGAAACGATTCTCTAACGCAGCGTTTAGAAATGTTGATCGGGAACTACACTTTTCCTCAAAACTATCGCCCTGTTCCCTCATAACTATCACACGTAGTTTTGATGTTTTCACGAACAAAATGTTTTCACCGAACAACGTTCTGCCTTCACACGGGGATAGTTGTGAGTTTAGTTTGCAATACTGCTAACTTTTCACAGACTAGCTGCGCGAAAATAGCTAAAAGTATTTTATTGATAAAATTTTGTATATTGTGGAAATGGACTTTTCTTATTTTTCCAATCCTTCAAGCTATGATCGCGCCATCTTTGAAAATCAATGTTCGTTATTCACCTTGACAACAGCTGTTCGATTTTCAAAAATAATATTTTGGCAATAAATATTATGAAAGTATTATTTTTGAACTAATACAATTTAAATATATCAACTCAACTAAATATACAATTGTAGTCCGAATACGGCATCCCTGCGTCGTACTCTCGCACACACACCACACACGTACACACACACACACACATACTCGCAAATTTGCTCGCTTGTCGCTTGCGAAAATTTGCAGCCCCACATTTTACACTCGCTCGCTCATTTCAAGCGATTTCCTGCTATCGATCACACCACAAAAACACGCGCGCGTGTTCAAATTCATCAAGTCCAAATTCGCCAGTGAAAACACAACGAACAGCGCGCGCACGCCTTTTCGCCAGAGCCCCCCCCAAATCGCCAAATCGTGCGTGTTTCTGACAGAAACCTCTTGCGCCGGCGCCGCCAATCGATTGCCCAGCAACGCACACACGAAACACACCAACAACCAAAATCCGCCACAGCAGCCTAGCCAGCCAGCGCCATGTCCGTGCAGACCGTTCTGTTTGACTTCGCCATCGACGCCGCCCGGCTGGCGGACGAGATGGCGCGTCGCGACGTCATGTGCGTGGTGAAGACGTGCCTGGACAAGCACTTTGCCGAGCTGAAGTTCGTCAACGACATGCAGACCGATGACGGCTGCCTGAGCATGTTCGCCGATCGCAACCGGATCGTGATCACGGTGCGCTGCTTCATTGCCGGACTGGTGACGATCAACATCGAGTACTTCAAGCGGGACGAGGAGGCGCCGGCGTTTACGTTCGAGATGAGGGCAGAAGCGTGCGTGATTGTGATATGTGGTGTTATGTGTGTGCGTCTGCACGTGTGTGCGTCTGCACGTGTGTGCGGTTTGCGCTTCGCAAGATTATTGACCTACATTTATCTTGCGTGTTGCTGATGTCGAGTGACAACTTATTTCGGTCGGATTTTGTCCGTGCTTTTATCAGCACACGCTGAGTTTTGGATTGTCTGTTTTTTGCTGTATATTGTGTGTAACATCTTCACGTATTGATATGATACGTTGCCGGCCCAATTTGTAGGCCTTGAGATCGCTGGACGGCGAAATGCGCGCAGCGCTCCGGTCTGGACGATCGAAACTGTTTCCGCCCATCCGGCGGGGCTGCGAGCTGGACGTTTACCTGACCAGTGCAGGTTCGAGCGCAATTCAGTTTACTTTCGGTTTCACACGTGGTTCAGATTTACGCGGAGTGCTGTTATTTGAGACGTCGCATATTCACACATACATGAAGCTCATATTCCATTGAAGGAGTCCCACCATCCGAACGAATCGTGCGTGGCGTGCGTGTCAGTTTAGCTTTGACCACGACGACGACAATAATTCTAACCCAGAGATCCATTTACATTCGACCACTCATGCGCGCAGGCTCCATTATTGTGTCACGACATAACGACGACGATAGTTGAACAGCGAGCTGCGCGACACGCTGGAGAAGAGTCTGGACGGACGCGGTCACGCCTATCCGCCGCTGGTGCGCAGTGCCGTCAACCGGTACTTCCCGGGCTCAGGTTGGTTGGTTGTCTGTCTGGTCTGGTTTGGTGTTTGTTGTTGAATTGGTCAACCAAGTCATCGTGCGCTTCGGTTTTGTGTAGTTTCGGTTGATTTTATGTTGTGGAAATTGTGTCAGGTATTGTTGCGTTTACCATTTGTATGCCAATCATTGTGTCAATCATTGCTATCATTATCAGAGCTTCTGCATGTTACCGTTCACTTTCACACGATGGGGCCATATCAGAACTTAACGATTTTTCAAATTCATCCCGACACCAGATGAGCGCATCCTGGAGTACGACATCGACAAGGTGGTGTTCGAGCAGCGATCGCCCTTCCAGAAGGTCCAGATCGTGCACTCGAAGAGCCTTGGCAACATCCTGGTGCTGGACGAGCTGCAGAGTAAGCATCGCGCGAATGTGCCTCTGTTCCATTGCGTCTGGTTCTAAACATTATCAACCCATTCGTGCGCGACAGACATCAGCGAAGCCGATCTCATCTACACCGAATCGCTGATGCAGCGCGGCATCCAGAAGTACGAGGGCACCGACGTGTGCATCCTGGGCGGCGGCGACGGTGCGCTGCTGTACGAGCTGCTGAAGGAGCAGCCGCGCTACGTGGCGATGCTGGAGATCGACGAGATGGTGATGCAGGCGTGCAACAAGCATTTGCGCTCGATTTGCGGCGATGTGCTGGAGCGGCGCAAGGGCGAGAACTATGATGTGAGTAGAGAGAGTGATTTACGTACATCGCACATCAGTTTTGAAACGCTTGCCAATGCCATTCCAGATCATCGTCGGCGACTGCCACGTCTCGTTGGACAAGTACATCAAGGACGGCAAGCAGTTCGACTTCGTGTTTGGCGATCTGACCGACATCCCAATTTCGGACACGCCGACCGGCGAGATCTGGGATTTCATCCGATCGATCCTGGAGAAGTCGTTCAAGATTCTGAAGCCGGACGGCGTCTATCTGCAGCATGTAAGTGGTGGTCGAACGTCAGTCGGTTGATGGCGAGCAACGATATTGAACGAATCATTGTGTTCTTGTTGCAGGGCAATGGCTCCAATTGCCCGGAATCGCTGCGCATGTACGAGAAGCTGCTGGACGAGCTCTCGCCCAAGGTCAAGTGGACGAAGACGGAGGCGTTTGTGCCGTCGTTCATGGAGATGTGGGTGTTCTACCAGGTGACTTTCGATGTCTGACCGGCATCCGCAAGCAGCGAGAAGAGCAGCAGCAACAGTAAAGCGACGAGTACACTTAAGCGAACAAATGCACAACAATTAGACGAACAGGAGACGGTCCCCGATACCAAATCGATGCGTGCTAGCGCAGAAACCGACGACGTTACCGATACCAAAACGCGTATTTCAAAGTCATAGTAGTCGTAGCTAGTACTTTTACCGGGGCAGTTGAACACGTTGAACTCACACACAAATCTGTGCCATTTGAATTCAGTTAACCAGTTTTAGTTACCCTCTCAGTTGAGACCACCACCAATACCAGACGCGTTCCTTATGTTCGGAATTTGGAGAATTTGACTAGTCCCCACATGAATTACAAACACGTTGTACTTATTCGTCTTAAGTATTTTTGATAGAATCTATCTGTTTTGAACACACAAACACACAAGCACACACACTATAAATAAATAATGCTCAATTCGCCGCCCCACATAACACAATATTATAACCGAATTACATGAAATTGTACCGATCTAATTGACCGTTTTTCGTTATTCCGTGCAAATGTCTGAAATACCAATTTGTATTGATTGAAAACTTCTCCGCCGCGTTCGCTGCAGGGGAAAATCGCATTTGTACAGATTATATCAAATGAGATTCCCCTATCATGTTCACCCAAATGGAAAACGCACCCTTGTGGTTTATACATAGCTGCGCACGAAGAGGCGTGTCTTACCGCGAACCTTTCGTCAAACGCGCACCGTAATTGTGCGAATCTCTTCGCATCCCCGCAACAGCGACGCCGAGAACGTCGACCTCTCTATGTGGCATCGATGCGTCCGTCGTCGTCGTCGTTGTCTAGCCCTCAAATCCGCGTTTCAATGCCGTGAGCATGTCTTGCACGCGTTCTGTGTCTGTTCGCATCTCCGCGGTGAATGATATAGATTCTGCAAAATAAAGCAGTCGATAAAGTGCCTGCACGCTGCAGTCGTTCGGCAGACGCATCGCTGCGCCCCAACACCGAGCCACCCCCAATCCGCCCACCGCACCGTTTCTGCGAATAAAAGTGCAAATCAACTGTTCGCCAGCGGCTGTATCGCATCGCGTCGTCATCGTGTGTGCATGCAGTGAGAATATTCATAAATTGGGCCAGCGCACGAACCGGTGTATGTGCGAGATTCTGTGCAGTGTTGTTTCCCGGTCACTAGCAGAGAGATGTAGCCAAGATCCAGCCATGTTGTTGGTGGTAGTGCTTCGTCAGAACCCGTCGGTCTTGGATTCGTTTGGATGAGTTAGTGCTGTGTTGCGGTGTGTGTTTCACATTGAATTCATAATATTCTCCGAATAATTCTCGACTCAGGCAACACATGCCGCTTTCCATGGTACTGCCAAAGAGTGCTGGTATGGACTGAAAAATAAGTGAGAACAGTGAACATGAGTGTGTCTCCACGAGCTTAGTGAGCATAGTGAATTGTAGTTTTTGTGCCTAGACTTCTGCCTATTACTTTAATAATACCACACCACGTCCCGAAACATTTCCACATCGAACGCGTCCACCAGCATGATAGAACAGCAGCCACCTCAACGACGACCGCCATCGGTCGGATATTCAACATACTGTGAGTGTCAAAACATGTTGTGAAACCGTGGTATTATTGTATTTCGGTAATCGTCGATAAACCGCTCCGCCATATCGGAGCATATTTACGCTATCAGGATTATTTGCGGCGCGATTCCTCACATCACCCCCTCTGCCACACCGCCATTCGGAACACTTCAAACGCGTCGTCGTCGCGCGTCACGTGCTCCGAACTGCCACACGGCGGCATCATCACTGCAATCTGTTGCCAAATACGCCCGCTGTACGCGCACTCCTTGTATGAAGTCAATATGTTACACATTTTTCTTGAAATCTTTTGTTTTGCCTCGTGTCTAATACGCAAACACGCACGAGACGCACGAGCATACGGGGGTGAAATATACTGTAGCACACAGCTCTCGATGACACATCCGAAAAATGTGTGCAACGCGTGTTCGAACAGCAGTGCATCGTCGAAACGGAAGCAACACGAACGCGCATAATAATCGGATTAAATAATTGGAACGTATGGCAACAAGCGGACAGGGATAGTTTGTGATTGTGATGATGACTTGGATATTTAGAGCGCGAGCACGAACAATGGTGCACCGGCTGCGCTCTCCGGCTCCGATGCACGCACTTGCGGCGCAAACACATTAATATGCAATCAGACCCCTTTTTCGGCTTGCACCTAACTACACCCCATCCTTTAAGCGGATGCTCAAAGCGCGTGGATTATTGGGTAGAGTTTGGTGTTCGTCCGGCGAGCCGTCGGACAAAAGTCAAATTTGCACGAACTGGCCAAAGTTCAGTGCGTCGATGACAATGGTAATCCGCTGGCCGTATGAGCAGACACGCAGCGCAGCTCATCACCGACAAGCACATCTGACAAGATATTTGATTCAATGCGCAGAATCGTCGTCACAACATGGCCGCAGTATTTCCACCGACGGCAAATCGTCGTCGTCTATTCAGGTGGCGCACAAATCCGCATTTGATGGCGCGCGCGCACAACAGGTTTGCGCCGACGAAGTTTTGCGCCGACAGGTCGGTCTATTGTTCCCGGAGCCCGGCATGAGGTAATTTGTTTCATGGGTGTCAGAGGATTATGTAATCGGTTTTGTTTCGACTGTGCAAAATGTGTGAATACAATCGCATTATAGGCGAGCAGTCGTGCAGTTCACCCTTTCAGTGCCGCGTTACAAATGCCGATTCCATGTACTGTCGTATTCATATCGACTGTCGGCGGCGGCTTCGTCGACTGCCCCAAACATATTCAACACAACACCCCCGAACACCGTCGAAAACAACAGCCATCGAACAAGTGTGTCTAATACCGATAAATGATGCGTGGTCGCGATCGCAATCAAACACGGATTACGACTACGAAGCAGAGAGGAGACGAGGGGAGGGCGACAAGTCGGAAGGGTTTGCACGATTAGGAGACCGAATTTTACATATTGGTTCGTGCGTGTATGTTTGCGTGTATCAGTGGATGGAGGGAGATCAGCTGTGCACACACACACACGCACATCGGGCCGTGCTATCTTGTGCCTGTATGTATGAGTAAAATCAGTCGAAAAACTGTTTGTGTTTGACAAACAGTAAATCGGTGTACAAGTGCTATCATCTGTTGAAAGTCAGTTCAGTCACTGTTTAGTGTGTCGAGTTGTGGCGGGGCTGACATCGCCGACAAGTCAATTACACCTTGCGTCACTCGTCATCTCGGAACTCACAGTTTTACATTAATTAAAAATACATTTGAAACTCTTTAAGCCGGTGAGACATTTGGGTAATAAATAATAAGGAACATTTATTTCAAACTCAAATTCGTTCCGTTATTTCTGAGTTTTTCAGTCTTATAAAAAACCTTCTCAGCCAGAATCTTTTTAAGCCGTAAATGTTTTCTGTTCCGTGCGATTGCGGCTTAGAAAGAAAGAAAATAAGGAGTCTACCAGTAGCGTGCCCTCAACATTGGGATATTTTTGTCATTTTCAAATGGCTATTACGAACAAAGAGTTATCTTCCTTTGTTCGATTTTTTGTAAATCGTTAGCTATAAATCTTCCTGTTAATTTATGGATTCCACTCTAAAGTCCTTCTCCTCCAGCTATGAATACAATCTATTGACACATTTTTCGACTTTCTCAAATATTGCGAAGTGTATGCCTAGAAGTACGTGTCCCATCGGTGAGAATGAATGTTTATATAAAGGAGTCAGTTCTGGAGAGTAAAGAGTATTGACCAGTTTGGTTGAATGCGCTAAAAAATTGCACATGTAAATTGTGCACAAATCATGTTTTTTGTGATTTTGAGCCAAATGTTTACTTATTTTATCAAAATGTGATTTAAATTAATTTTTTATTGTTAGTCACGACTCTATTGACTGATTCGCCGGTTTACAGTTTTCGTAGTCCAATACTTTCTGCTGATCCCTCCACAAGTACACCATTGATGTCCTTCCACTCTGGTAATACACTAATATATAATTAGTTTTCGCTATTAGTTTACTCGAATTCCGTTGAAAATGCATATTTTCGCACCCAGTTTGACACTTTCCGTAAATGTCGATCGATATGTTCAACATCGCATTGTGGTTGCTATTGAATCGTAATCGTATGAAAAGTAGTTCTATGTTGAAGGTCAATGTCTCATCTTTGCAATGATGTATAACATGTCTACCTAAACCATTAAACGAACCCAGCAACGTCTGGTTAACCAAATCCCAATATTATACGAACGCTACTGGTAATATATAGTTGAATAACAAGTTAAATCTTATTCATCCACCACCCTTCGCCTAAATTATGTTTCCTAAACGGTTAGCTGAACGTTTTGCACGAAGAATGTAGGTAATCTTGCAGAAACAAATCATTCACGATAAAGGACTGGAATCCAAGAGTGCATTTTTCGTTACTATTGGCTTCGGTGAAAACCGACTGATATTGCGTTTGCGAAAAGCAGAACATCTATTCTACACTGGGAAAATTGTTCTGAAGCCTTACTAACGTCACAAAACACTATGCTCTGGAAAATTTCGACCTTGACCGTTTGTATCACAAATCCGGTAGCATTCACGATAGTTTTCTGACGTATAGGACTTCGGAGAAAATATATTATACTGGACCATAAACAATGCCGTGTCCGCGTATTCCATTGATACATTGTCATTTGCATGCACGCAGTCCCCGCCGACGCCGACGCCAACCACAACCACAGCGATCCCGCGACAAGCATCATGGAGTTGAAACGCACACCATCGGACACCGCAGCACTCAGCACGGGCGCCGTTGCTGCCGCGACCGCCACCAACAGCAGCAGCAGCAGCACAAGCAGCATCAGCAGCAGCATCAGCAGCAGCATCAACGCGACCGGCAACAACACGACCACAAAAGCGACGGCTTCAGCTGGCGGCGGTGGCGGCAACAGCGCCGCCGTCGTCCGGTTGCCGACGACGTCCTCGTGTTCGGTCGCCACAACTACTCCACTTCAGCAACAGCCCTTGTCATCGACCACACCGAACATACCCCACCATCACCAGCACCAGCACCATCCGCATCCACATCTCGCCCAGCAGCATCAAATGCACAGCGGCTCCGGCACGCCGCATCCAATCGTCAGCGCCGATATCACACAACTCGAGCCGGCTTTGCGGCCGCTGCAGCCGCTTCCGCTGCCGCCGCAAAATCACCTTCACTATCATCCCCATCACCAGCACCCGCACCAGCATCCGCACCAACAGCAGCATGAAAATCATCCCCAACTGCTCGCACACCTTCACCACCATCACCATCACCACCACCATCCACTTCATCATCATCAAACCACGGGCACGGGCATCGCAACTCAAGCGCCGTGCGACCGGGCGACGACGACGACCGGGCGACCGACCGCGGCCACGTCCGCTGCCGCTGCGTTGGACGCGCATTGCGGCGCTTGCTGCGGCCCCATCGCCGATCGCTACATCATGCGCGTCGTGGATGCATTCTATCACGAGGAGTGCCTGCAGTGCAGCTCGTGCGGCGGCCGCCTGATGCACTCGTGCCTGGTGCGCGGCGGCAAGCTCTACTGTCGCATCGACTACGAACGGTAACAATAATGGCATGTAAAGAGCATAGGATTTATTTGGATTATAATTCATTCATTTGTATTCTATTAATTTAAAGCAACTAAAATACTGTTTGGATACAATTAGCTTATTATATAATGTTTTCAACATTCTATAGGGTGGGACCTCAAAAACCGGATATGGTATGATTGTTTTCAAACATGATTTACATTGCAAAAATAGAAAAGAAAAGTGAAATACTGTACTTTTATGAATTGTTTGTAAAGCTGCCTTCACACTCGCGAAATTTGTCTAAGTGTATATGTTATCATTAATAAAATTGCTTTTGAAACATATAAACATAGACAAATTTCGCAAGTGTGAAGGCAGCTTTAGACCAAACAGAAGATATTCACTCATAATTTAGTCTGCAGCGTCCACCAGATTTGTCCAATGCCTCAAGATTTATATCTGCTTTCGTTGCTATAATAAAGCACTCAATGAAACAAATTTCAGATTTTTTAAAATGAAAGAATCCAATTCAAGAACGCTAGCCAAAAATGTTCATAAAAATTCACACAGACTGTTGAAAGGCCATACAATCGCCAAGGACTAAAATATACCGAATTTCTTCGATTGAATTTCCCTCGCTAGTTGTTGAAGACATTGTAAGATTTTTCAATTGCGTTTTATTTTGTAATGACACAATATACTGTCCATTTAGGATTATGTAAATAGCTGGGAGCCCAGTGCGAGCAAATTCGACATTCATTACTTTGCGACTGTATCGCAATGCTAATCGCGGTCTTTCTATATCGAATAGAAAATTATAATTGAATCGTGTCTGGATTTTGATGCCACACTCTGTATACTTTCTCTGTATTATACTCTGTATAATACATTTCGATACTAAACAATAAAATATTGATGGATTTATGCCATCGGGCGGCATACCGCATACCCTAAACGGATCAATAGAATCACAACGAGAAAAAAACGCATATCGAGAGCATACAGCGCAGACAACCCATCCTTGTGAGCCCCTATTGCCCATCAGTCACCCAAAACTACGTCGGCACATGTTGGCGGAGAGCGCATAAATGTTAGGCTGCTGCTGCTGCTGTGACGAGCATGTTTGGAATGTTTGGAATTTTGCTCGTCTCGTCTGGGGCGCTCGCGTTTTGTGCCAAACACACACAGAGACATATACACACATACACACACACACATACTCACACAATATAGTATTTGTGACGTACTCAAACAAGCGCACACAAATCGTTTCTCGTTGCGCGTCGTGACTGAATGGTTCAAAGTTGGCAAAGAACAATTTGTGTGTGGGTGTGTGTGTGGATGCACGAACACAGAGGCGACGTACGAACAAATGGGAAATGCCGAATTTAGTCACGGCCATTTATAGCGCACATTGTGAACGTGAACGACGGCGTCGAGTCGACAAAATGGGGTCCTGTGCCTAACTGTGCGCGACCGGAATGGATGGAATGGATTGTTGTGCTGTCGAAAAAAAGCCCAAGCCCCTCCGTCCGGCCGTTTTCCACCGTAATATCGGTCGAATATATCAATTATCGAGTGCTTTGGATTTTATATATTTTTAACTAATTCAATAGCCGCTTGCTGTAATGTGTGAATGAGCATTTTAACCCTTTATTGCGCAATTAGAGCATCACGTGTCGACAGGCAAATCGAGATCGAGCGCGCGCACTTTGTCGCACACACATTAGGCAGTCAAGTTGGCCTATAAATATATCGTATGTTATGCCATGTCATGTAACACTTACTCCAATGCACGCATGCACGCAGGCTGTTCCTGAAAAATCGCTGTCTCGGCTGCGGCGATCGCATCGGCTCCGACGAGCTGGTCATGCGCACCGTCGACAACGTGTTCCATCTGAAATGCTTTGCGTGCGTGGTGTGCGGCATCCAGCTGCAGAAGGGCGAACAGTATGTGGTCAAGCAGAGCCAGCTGTTCTGTCGCAGCGACTACGAGAAGGAGGTGGAGATGCTGCAGGGATTCAACGGTACGATACTTGGTATGGAGGTTGTCAAATGTCATTCGTTATTGTGGATTTCTCTCCGCAGACTTTGTCGACGATTTCTTCGCCGAGGACACCGTCTATCCGTCCAAAGTGGACGGTAGACGCGGTCCCAAGCGTCCGCGCACCATCCTTAACACGCAGCAGCGACGCGCCTTCAAGGCCTCGTTCGACGTCTCACCGAAGCCGTGTCGCAAGGTGCGCGAAACACTGGCCAAAGAGACGGGTCTCAGTTTGCGCATTGTGCAGGTTTGGTTCCAGAACCAGCGTGCCAAAGTGAAAAAGATCCAGAAGAAGGCGCATCAGACGAAACGAGGGAGCGCCGGCGGTGCGGGGGGCGGAGGCAATGGCGCAAATGGTGGCGGTGGCGGCGGCGGCGGATGCAGCAGCGAAACGGAATCGCTGTGCGGTGGTGAATCTTCGCTGGAGCACGATGTGTCGACGAAAATCATCAAAGACGAGAACGACAGTGATACGGAGTCGACGATGTCGTTTGTGCACCACGGTGCGAACATGCCACTGATGCCGTTGATGCCGTCGTTGGACGCAAAGCGGAATATGCTGCTGCATCAGTCGCATCAGCCGCAGCGCATCAAAATCGAGGACAACGAGCAGGAGGATGACTGTTTCAGGAGAGGCACAATGCTTGAGCATTGTGCCGGCATGCAAGGTATAATATAATAATAACAATAGCACCAACAATTTGGATAGTTACTATTATTGTTTATTATTTTTTGTTTCGTTGCAGTATTGTAGGATTGACTTTTATGTATAGGGTTCTGATTCTAATTAACCAAATTATCATGAATCACACTAGAAATGTAAATTTGAACATCTATTGTATTGAATGTGTCAACGATTTTCAGCAATTGTATCTTGTTTAATTGGCAAGATTACTGTGAGTTTCCTTTTTTTACTTCAAGGTTATTTAGTGTCAATTTTGCATGCAGACATTGCTACTCCTCTAATAAAATAAATGGCGCATTGTTAAGTTGGATACATGTTTCAAAAATCGAAAAGTAAATTGTTTTGACTCTAAGTGATCAATTTACAAAATTTGTCTGCACTTCTCGCAACTATTAAGCTGAATAGCAGCACAAAACGAATAACAAATTCCAAAGATACGACTGTATTATATATTTGTATGTTGGGTAGTGTAACGGTGAAAAATCCCATATTTGCTCGCCATATGGGTGGCAGAAATCCCGCCAGTGTTGCGCCTAGGTGTTTGTATGATTTAATTCACCATAAACCAAATCCCGGAACTGCGGACACTTTCAATAAGCGTGGCTCGTTATTTTATTGCGGTCATACATAACAGTTTGTTGCCAGAGACCACCTACGTGGATGGCCGATGGCCACCCCCACCCATTCGTTGCATTATGCATGAATTGATACACATTGTTTTATTATTCGGAGCGGATTTCCCTTACAAATATTGTGCTAGGCGTGTGTGCGTGTGTGTCCATGTTCATTGTGCTCGCACACGTACGGATTTTATTGCAATCCGGGTACAAATTGTTCGATTGCACCACGTGCAAAAAATGTGCGACATTCGCGTGGGCACGCAAAGGCGCTGTGCCGCTGTTGTAGTGTTATGTTAAGCGCGGTAATGTCCAACAATTTGCACAATTCCATCGCCATTTTAATGTTATGTTAATTCCGAATATCGTTCACACGCGCGCGCAGATCCGGCGGCGGCGGCGGCGGCGTCGGTCGACGATCATCACGGCGACCACATTAGCGGCACTAGCGACTTGCATTTAAACACCATCATGGGCCTGACATACTCTGCATTCCATCAGTTAATGTCGTCGACCACCACGTCGGCATCGGCCGCGACGCCAACACAACCGCACAGCACGGCCGACGGTAACGGCACCGCAAACGCTTTGCATCCCCAACACCATCATCCGCATCAGCAGCATCCGCATCCGCACCATCCGCACCATCATCATCATCATCATATTGTCAATCCCATCGATCGGTTATACTCGATGCAGAACACGTACTTTCGACCAGACGAAGGCAAATTTGTACATCATATCGGCGACGAGAACCTGATGGAGAATTGAGTGGACGCAATCAAATTTGTTGATCGCCTGAGGACAAATATATAAATAATTCGCATAACATGAAATAGATTTGTATCATTCTTCGCAGCACTGAATTATTCAAAATACTCTACTCACAACGACTTGTGCGATACTTTATATGCGCCTTGACATGTTAATGAAACACCCAGGCGCCTCAGACAACCGCACTTAACCCCGGCTTTCAACCCGACCAAACAACACGAGAACCGTAAACATAAACCAGCCAACACGTTTTCGTGCTGCAATATGCAAAGCAGAGCAGCATAGTGAACGAGCTCTTGTCGCCTCGTCGGCGCACCGACTCCGGCGTTTGAGAACTTCAACTCGTTTAACTTTCTGCGGTTACCGCCGTAGCCGCCATCTCCGTCGCCTCGTGGAACTTATATAAACTCGTATATCCGGAGTACATGCGGAGCACTCTCTGTGCGTGTGTAGGCGCGCAACATACACCCGTCATCTTAATATGTTTTACGAGATGTTGACGACAAAACGGCGCCGCCGACGAAACATGCAAACAACATGCGTGCTTCTAGGATCTCAAGCAATACGGTATTTTGCAGACAACACGCCGAAAGTGTGAAGCAGAACGCGCGTCCGGTTCTGGGGGTGTCTTGCGGTGGAGGAGTCTGCGTTGTTGTCGTCGACGGTTGCGAGAATATACCAGATTCGTTCTGTTGGCAGAAGGACGATTTTTGTCCGAGGCGATAGTTTTCTTTTCATCTAATTTTCTCTGCGCATAAAAAAATACATATCTATAACATAGAAACTTCAACAAAAAATATCAATATCTCGCGGAAGATGTTCCTTATTTTCGTGTGCTGCCTCAAAAGAGCCGAGTGTTCTCCTATCCTTTGTCGGCCATGACAACCCCCACCTATTGCAAAAAATATCCATTCAGCCCTCCCACACACACATACTAGTGCAGCACGAACCCCCCGCACACACACACACAGCACACAGCGCAGCCATCTTAGAAACGACCACGTCGAGCATAAATTATTATGTGTGCATTTCCCAAACGCCGACGCACGTGCCCGCTCCGATGCTCGACAAACGTTGTGCGTCCGGATCGACGGAGGGTGCGCCGAAATTGCAGGGTGGATGGGGGACGTTGCCGTGTGCGCTGCCGGTGGTAAAGACGATGGATTTTCTGTTGTGTCAACGTCCGCACAGCGGGTGGCCGGCTGAACGTCTGTTGGTCGCTAGCTAGCAACAGCTTTATTCCACAGTAGGAGATATTGTAGTGTGGTATTCGATGTGTGTATCGTACACATAAAATGTTTGTTCATGTTCATAGTATTTTATACCTAACATTGAATAAACACATATTGAAGAGATTCTCTGGAAATGTTCCAACTCGTCGGATGTCATGACGCCAAAGAACACGGTGACATATTGTCGTCATCGTCAGAGCCTATATAATCGTTCCAATAATAATACAAACGAATTCGTGTGCCAAGGAACAAGGAATATCAATTAAAGGTCTTAAATTACACGACATTCGTTCTTTTTAATTAAAATTCCTAACACAATCTGCAACATTATTCATACAAGGCATTCGTATGCAGGTCAATTAACATCACCGGCTGCTTATGACACTTGGCCCCCGGAGTAAAAAAAAATACAGTTAGTATTTTTCCAACTGTGCTCGGAGCATAAACATTTAAATTTGTGCATCAGTACTCTTTGTTTCGGCCTCATGGTTACCTCTAGTAGAAGTGTGCGCGTTCTCATCGGACAAAAACATTCTCGCATTTCGTAAGCAGACCGCATGGCAGCATATGGGGGGCGCCTGTTAATATGGGATTGTGAGCGTTACATCTGGCGCCTATGTTGTGGCGCAGTGCGGACGTGAAAAGAGCACACATGCGTGGAGAGTTCATTAATTCCATCTTAATTACCGAAACAACGGACGGGTTGAAATATATGAGGATGTTCGCATGTTTTGTTCAACAACAAGTGGTTGGAAACTCGGACTTTGGCAATATGAACAAATTATTTTAATGATGTTTCCAATGGCGTGTGAACGTTGCAGTTCAATACAGTTACATGTTTATCCGTACATTGATGCACTTGAGTCATTCAGATGTACGATACGCATCTCTTCACAAGTGAAACGAACGTCATGTGGAACACGCGTTTCCCATCACCAGGTGGTCTTGTGAGATAAACGGTGAGAATTGTTTTGACGCGTGTCACACACAATGTGAGAGATTGGAGACGAACGTTTCGTGCAAAACAACCCTTGGTTTGTTTTGATGTTTGCAATTCAAACAATCAGATCAGATTCTAGATGACGATTCGACCGGTCACGCGGCCACCCTATAAAAATCACTTCCCGCGAGCTGGCTACAACTGGTATGTGTGTGAGTGTGTGTTGTGTACTGTGTACTGTGGGATGTTCGCGATTTAGTGCACGAGATAGTGATATTGATATTCCCGCAATTGACGAGCGCATGTATTCTCTGTTGCCTGTTGAGGGGTCGCGCTTTCCACTGAGCTCGAAGCGATTAAGGTAGATTACATGTCAACAAACAAAGTGGGCATCGCATCGCTTTTGGAATTTAATTTCACACGAGGGGTGGGTGTGAGAATAGTATTCCATTTGAGTTTTCATAAAATGATTTGCTAATTATATTTGCACGTCAGATTCGACGCAAACCCACACAAACACCCGCAATAAATGGTGCATACCAACCGAGAGTCCGAGCATTCGGACCGAAGAGCGAACAAGCACTTTCAGCTCAGTGGTCAGAACCCCTTTGGCCAGCCAGAGTGATCCGGAACCATTTTCCACACTACTAAGCATTCCATTCTCGTGCCGGCGACGTATCCATATTACAATATCGCATATTTCACTGTAAATTCCGGATAAAACATATTCCATATTGTGTTCAACCGGTCAACGGTCACGTCGGACAAAACCACTGCTTCACACACACACGATTACACCGGAAACCTCAAACAGTGTCCGTTGACCGCGTTGCAGGAACGTGACGAACGAGTGTCGTGTCGTGTGGTTGTTGCTGCACACTTCAATGTGTCTACATGTACATTCATAAATCTACGCACTATTATGCTGCTCCAACATAATCGGGGCGACTGACCGGACGGTGCACTTATGGCTATGTTTTGTATAAGGAAAAATGATCGATTTCACTCTCCATACATAATTCGTGATTGATTGAGAGACCATAACTTTCTACTGGAATGACTTGGACTTGGAGCAATGTGCGTAATGCAGTCATATGAATGGGAATGAATTCGCACAGAAATCCTTTTCATTCAAAAATAATAATAACATTTGTTTTGTGTCTTTTGTAGACAACCTTCGGGTTGTAGCACCAAAAACTGTTTTTTTTCAACATAACAGCATCATTATAATACTAGTGGGTGTTCCTGAATAGATGTGCGAACACGATCAATGCTTTATCCGAGGTGTATTATTATTATGACGTAAGTTCGAAATTTCATATATTTCGCTCTATTCGTCAATTACCAAAATTAAAACAGTATACTAAATTAAAACAGTATAAGATGAACAATTTAACTATTATTATCAATTTTGTCAATAACAATATAATATAACAATATACAATTATAATAACATAACGGTAATGTTTCTCCATTCACTACAAAAAATAACTCGAAGAACAACTCGCGTTTGCGCTAGTATCGCACACATCTTATCATCACATCGATAAAACGTGTGAAACGATCGCACCTGTGCCCCCGTTTGCCATTATGATAGACATCAGTGCATATAGACATTAGGCGTGTGTTGCTGTTTCGTTGGTAGTTGTTTTGAGCCAATATTTCCCTGCCTAGACCACCGGCCGTGTGAACACCGAACACTCCGTCGTCTATGACGTGTATCGTAGTAAATACCCAGATAATCCCGAAACGGTCACGTGGCGGCGGCAGGAATTAACCGTGAATGAATACACAAAATATAGTAGTGGTAACTGGTGACGCGTGCGCTTCGTTCATATGCGTAAATAGTCGTTGAGCATTTAAAGAATGAAGAAGAGCACGTGCGCACCAGCTTGTGTCGGCACGTGCCCGAAAGTCTAATATTGAAATCGATCGGCGGCGCTCGAAAGACGAAGTTTCGGCGGGAATGCATCGAACATTTCATCGAATGTGAGTAATAGGAGTATACGTATTGACGTATACACCTAAACCTCCTATAGCAAGGTATATACGTTCCTAAGAAAATCGTGTTCTATAACGATGAAATTATTAGAATATTATTGATATTAATAAACTCGATTTAAAAAATCGTGTTTCTTAGTATTTCCAAATAATCGAGCCTTTTTGATATAAGGACTCGCATGTAGTATGAACTGTATTTTGCTGAAACGAGTAGCCTTAGTGTGTATCAACACAGAAAAACCATAGAAGGAAGTGAAATTAACCATATGTCGAAGAAACTAATATAATATCGCCCTTGGCTCCAAATATATGAAAATTGTGTTCTGTTAACTTATTAATACGTAACGCCCCAGCCTTATTTATTCTTGTTCTATTATATTTCTAAGCTGTGAAGTGTGAACAAATAATGGAAATAAATATTTGAAGAATCTCGAAAATTTACTTTGGGAGCTATAGCCATGCAAAAATGGGCGAAAAAATTAATTTTCTCAATATCATTGGTCTAAAACAATAAAACTCGGGTATAACGATATCAGATGATGGTGGGCATTACCACGCATCAGCACCATCATATGAAAACAAAAAATATTGAACCGTTCACGACATAAGTGGTGTAAACGAAAGTTCGCCATTAAAGTCACTTTTTTTTCTAAAAATAGTTCGTTTTATTTCAAAATTATACGTACATAGTATGAATACATAAACTAAAGAAACTGTAAACAATATTTGGGTTTTCTGGAACAAGACACTTA
>JANTBZ010060652.1:0-23662 GCA_024741255.1 Exechia fusca | reverse complement strand
GCGGATAGCATAACGAGTAGTATAACAATTGAACCTTATATAAATGATCTCGGTAAAGCGCTATCATCGACATACACGTAGAGTACAGTCGCAATGTTTCGAATTTCGAAAATGCACGCGCTGGTACCTAGATACACACATAATAATATTTTTTATAAATCATAAATTTACAGTATATATTATCCTTGCAAAATAAAACGTGTTTGAGAAGTAGAACAAGTTTTAAAACCCCCGGCGAGCGATATCCGATAGATGAAATTCGGGGTATTTGAGCCTTATATCAGTTATTGATGCACAATAATCATTGCCTTTTAATAGCCCATATGTGGATTCTTATGAACTTTTTTGTTGGATCAAGTTACAATCAAAATTCTTAAATTATTCTAAAGGAGTGCTTTATTATAGCAACGATAGCAGATATAAATCGTCACGCGTTGGAAATGAACAGCGGACGCTGCAGAATAAATAAAAATACATTTAATGATGCAATTGAAGATATTTTTGATTGAATTCGTTCTTGTTGGTCCAACGAAGAATTAGTAGCAGAAATGTATCCACTTGCTTGTTTTCGCAATGTAAATCATGTTTGATAATAATCATACTCCACTTATACAGATTTCGAGGCCCCACCATGTATACACATTACATTACGATAATTGCCCATAAAGTGAATCGATTCCAACCGCGTCGAAGCGTAGCTGCAAAACCGAATCCAGACCATGCGGCTGGCGGTCGGCGGTCGCATTTCGCACTGAGCAAATCAATTCGTCCATTGTGTGCGAGTGAATATCCTCTGCGCCCCCGAGAACATCTTTCATCCGTGCCAGTACACACACACTCGAATACCGACTACCGACATCAATTGTCTGGCGAGCTCGTCTCTGAGCGCGCGCGTCCACTCTATTTTATTAGACATCGATTTGTGCATGTCAAAAGCGATTAGACACGACCGGCGCAGTCGAAGAGCACAAAAGTTTCTGCAGAACGATCGACATGAGAGCGGCTTTTGTCTGCTGATGGATGTGGATGTAGTCATTGACATGTCGACGAAGCGAGTGCGCAACAAGCGCACTCATGGACTAATATGGCAAATTGATGCATAAAATAGTAGCACGCATGCCCGTCGAACATGCGGGGACTCTTGAGTGTGTACGATACACTAGTGTGGATTGTTGATTTAAGATGCTTACTTTGCTGCCGGGAATTAATGTCAATCTGGTGGATAAACTAAACTAATGGGGATAATGTCAATATGACTAATGTCAAAGTATGAAGCGAAGTTTTACTCCGGTGAAGTTCCACGACCAAAACAAATTATAATCCTTGTTAGTCTGAATCCGTAGTTCACGTTAAAAACCACTTCCTACTAAAGTGGATTAGTCCCCGTCCCCGCTTACGTTTTAGAATTTATCCTGTTTCTATTTATATGGGTCAAATATAATCCGGCACTCTTGTCCATTGCATCAATAGAATGATGTGCATTAAATACAACACAACTCCTGCACATGTGAGAAGCGTTCAACTTGCTCCAGGCGACGACATGACAAAACATGCTCTCGTTCAGCTTCACGTCGTTTTATGGCATTTAAGAGCAACTGCGATGCAATTTCACTTTGCCAGCGTGACTGAGCGGTTTTCCGCAAAGCGCTTAGAGAATGTTCATACACAAATTTATTGTTTCCCATTACTCAATGCACATTATCTCGTGAATCCTTTCGGTAAGTCATTTCCACCACCACAGAGCGTTGCGGTGCGATGTACATGTACATTGCAGTAGAGTAGATGCACCTTCAATTTTAAAATCGACATAACATATAAAAGGAATAGTCAGATGTTGATGCCATGCCATTATGCACAAAATTACGATTCAATTTCTTCTACATTCTATTAGTTAGGTATAGCTGATTTCGATTTTTGACACGGCATAACAAGTAACAAGGCTTTAATGAAATGAAGAAAAATAATTCTATGCTTTATCTGTAATTGGAAGTACATTCAACAGTTTACGTTTTTTTGAAACAAGACAGATTAATTAACATTTCATACATTCGACATACAATATTGAATTTCGTACTGATTTCGACATATCGCAGATTCATTGTAACTCAAAAAGATGTTCTACAATTTCAAAGAACAATAAATGATGGAGCTAACAAAATTAATATTTTTTCCGAATACTCCAAATATTTTGTTATGCAAGCTCTCGGAAAAAAGTGTCCGAAGAGTACCGTTTAATTATGCATAAAAACTTAGTAACGTCAAAATGTGGTGACTAAAATGTGTCCGATTGCAGGGGCATCTACTTTATTTTGTACAATGAACATTGCGTACATAACATGCGGCAACCGGCGTACGCGCTCCCATCACGCGCGCAACTGGCATGTAATAATTTCATCTAATTAATTACACGCCAGCACGCCGCCGCTTAAAACCGCGCCCGCAATTCCCGACAACATGATGGCGCACTTTGTCAGCGCACTTTGGCGGCTCGACGCGCGCGCTCGGCTTTTCGGGAACTTTTTCAATCAATCAAAACACCACGCCGCCACCAACAAAGCCCACAAAGCCAACCTCGCGCGTCGCGCACTGAAGTGGCCATTTGGTCGTGCGAACAAAACAAAGCAAAAAAACGAAATAGACACTCACACTCGTCGTGCAGCACACTGATGCGCTTGTCGCTGGTCACGCGATTCATGCCGGCCGACAGGACGCCCTCGTGCTCGTGCCGCCAGATGACCGTGTCGTTGGCGATCGCCGGTCCCATCACGACGCACGTCAGCAGTGCGTCCTTGCCCTCGGTGACCACGGCCGGGCCGCCAGTGTCTGTGGGCGCAACAGAGCAGCAGCGGACAGCAGTAGTGGTTGATGTGCGTTAGTTGAGAGTGGATTGTGTACATACAGTGCGTACCATAATTATGTGAACATCAAACTAAATTCATATTTTTAATTTGGATTGTGTTTATTTTCATGTTGTTAGGTACATGTTAGCAATAACTACAGGCATGTCGAAACGAATGTTTCATAAATATAAGTGAACAAAAACCTGAAGCAACTTTGTGTGACGAAAAACTGCCATTTTATCAATTGTTACAAGTTACAAGTAGCGTTGGAATTTGGTTTATGAACCGTCAAAAAGTAGCATTAAACATTTTTGTGTAACTTTTCTATTTGCTCATTCGCAAAAGCATGTTACAAGTGACATTTCTGGCCTTGTAGAGAAAATATATACACAGTTTCGACTGGACAATGGTAACACATGGTAAATGTATCAAGTTTATTGAACAGTTTCTAAAAGCAATAACATGTTAAATAAAATGTCAAATAAATACACAGTTTGGACTATGGTAAAACATAGTAAATTTATCAAGTTTATTGACCCGTTTCTAGAAGCAATAACATGTGAAATAGTCAACAAGAAACCAAATAACTATTTTTTGGGCATCATGTAAGTTTTAAGCAAAATACTCTATTATTTGGAGTATTACGGATCATGACTTTTGTATCCTAAATCCTTAGTTGGAAGAAAATATAACATTTCTTCAATCATCTGGACCGCAAATATCACATGAAGTCGTTTCTAGTTCTTGTTCACATAATTATGGTATCCACTGTATACGTTGCCTGTACGGTACGTGTTAGCTGTGTTCGGGCTTACCAATCGATTCTGCTGCAGCGGATACATGTGTGTGAATTGTTACGAATAGAAGCAGCAGCAACAGAAGGCCGTGATTCCGATGCATAACGTCCGCTGGGAATGGGGAGAACGGAACGGAACGAGTTGTGGTTAGTGTGGTCTACGATAGATATTTTGTGTGCCGGTGAATCCGGATTATGGGGACGAAAGAACAAGCCAATACGAATTGAATGAATTAATTCAATTACATCTTTGTAATTTCATAGTTTGAGTTCATTTGATATTGATAAGTTGTTTTGTACCCTGTACCGTACTCAACAAACTCCAAACTTCTCCTTTTAGTCTAATGAGTTAAAATATCCATAGCATAAGCCATATTTATGAAAAGGGGGTATATTTTAGACGTGTGGTTTTTAAGATGAAATAAAGTGTATTAAATATAATGTTATGGCCAAACATTTAGCTTTATTTAAAAGATAAGGGTTTGCCATTATGTTTTTTTTTATGATTTCGGGCTTTATGTCAGCAATAACGTGCCGAATATTCTCTTCCAAGGCGTCAAGATTTGCAAAAGTTTTGTCAGAAGTGTAGCTGCCATTCCACTGGTGCAATTCATCAATATTTATGATATGTTGCAAACGCAAATTCATTGATGAATTTGAAAGGCAGCTTATGTCTATTCATCAGCATAAATCGACTGATAGCTGGCGAATAGACCCAAATATCCAAAATAAACATCCATTACAACATCAATAAAATGCGCTATTATTTAGTATTCTTCGCAATGCATCATAATGGTATTATTAAATAAACCACCTCAATGAACTCCTCACCTCGCCCTATGTTCAACCATAAACATTCAATATTATGAGTGTTTATCAGTTAAATTCATATACAGATTTGCGATGCAGTGTCGGCGGAAAACCATATTAAAATAACAGCTACATAACATTAGGTAGATACACGCAGTCGCTTAGTGTTTTATATCACTACTCAAATGTTTATTGCCGTATGATGCCCGCACACACGAACACACGTACGGTGCTCGGTCGTTCCGATTCTGGTGTGGTAATGGTGGTCATCACATGCAAATAGAGCTATTATGGAAGTATGCTAATTCACTGGCAAACACGCGCACTGCACACACACACAAACACTCGACCACAGACACACATATCACACAAACACACGCACACAAACACGCTCTAAACACAACACAGAGAACGAGCGCAATCCGCTAAGCGGATGATCACTCGCTGGACAATTACACCATTATCATGTGCGTCGGCCGTCGCACCGCGACATATGCAATATGCACGCACACACACAGCACACAGACTCAATTGCGTGCCATATATGCGCGATGCGCGCTGCGGTTGTGCGATGTCGCGTCGCGTCGCGGACGCCGGACGGCCTTCGATTCTCGCGAAGCGTCAGCGACGACACGGACGGCGGGGCGGACGTGCAGCAATTAGCATAATATTGAGTTTGTGTTTGTACTCGCAGGCGTAATATGGTCGAGTGTGCAGTGCGAGCATAGCAGTATATCATAAGCCAATAGTGAACACAATGCGGTTCTTTGTTCTGTATGGTATTGGGCGAAAGTGTTTTGGAGTCGAAGAGCTGATGTTGAAGTGCATGCATTATTCAACCTACTATTTTGGAAACCTATTGAAAAGCAGTAGAAATTCGAGTTAACAGTTATCAGTTACCGCTATGCAGGCATAGCATCTTCCATTGAAAACGTATTAAATCGAATGAACACTGTATATTTGGAAGTTGATGATGCTTTTTGTGGCGTAAAATATAAATCATAATCCTAACTATATTTCATTCCACTAAGAAACTTGAATAGCTTTTCAATGTCCATTTAATGGCGCTTAGGATAACTCAATGTTATTCAGGTATTTCTTCTTCTTCTTGAATATTCTGTACAGTCGATTAATATGTTACGATATAAGACATGTAGAACATATGGGTGGTACAAAAAATATGAATGTGTCAGGTGCGTTTTAGTAGGGTTTATTATCGTGCCTGCATTAGGAAAATGATATTATGAGTTGGGGAATTATGATCTGATTCCATACTCTATCAATATATCCAGATTACGTATAGAAGGAAAATCGTAATCGTGAGTGTCCCGTAATGTTTACAACGTATATCAATTGGTAGCCTCAATCGTTGGTAATAGGACTCAAACACTTCAGTTGCTCTTTTCCTCAGAGAAAGGAGTGAAGCACTCGAAAACAGACAAATATGTTTGGCGGAGATTTTTCGATAAGATGTCGATAATATTGTAGGAAATGAACTCATTCTGACATTCCAGACAAAAGTAAAAGCCTTTATGGCTTTATTGTCTATGCTATGATTAGAAGCCTATGAATAAAATCGCTTTTCTCATCATATTCCTTCCAATATAATTATTGACAGGCCAGAAAACAACGCTTGAGGATTATAATCAGATCGTCTCTTGATTTTTCGACTCACTGTATACAATCTTATTTTTTCCCAATCACGTCAAACGTTGATTGCATTTCATAATAATTGACTCTGCTCTCATTCAAAATTAGACAGATCCGCTCAACACATATCCGCCAAATAATGCACGTTTTGGATGTCTCGATGTTCGAATAACAGGTAACCGCAAACCGCTCCGCGGACGAAGCAAATTGTCACAATAATTCCAGATACCGCGCATGCTGCGCGCGAACGCTCAACAATGCAGCATCCCACGCGCGAATCGCATGCGCGTGTAGCGCGTCGGAACCCCGCCAAGAGCGCGCGCGTGGTTATGAATGATTGGCTTTGCGGGGCTTGCTTGCCAAGTTCTCGTGCGCTCGTGTGCCTATCAAATATGCATAAAGCACGAAATGCGTTGGCACACATGTGCTCGGCGGAGTTACCTTGAACGTGTGTGTGTGTGTGTAGAAGGTATTATATATTATTCGTACATTACTCACACACATACTACAGGCACAATGATATTATTGTGCGCATTTTTCTCACCACTCAATGAACTGCGCTGCGAAGAGCGAGTAACGTTCGTAGTAGTAGTAGCAGTAGTATAAGATGATTTATACAACTTCGTGTGCGTGTGTAGTACGGTGGTACTTTACTTAGCGCACACATATGTGTGTAATGTACCTATGTACATATGTAATGTACACACACACGCGGGCAATGCCAGCGCAGTGGTGCCCAGCAGACACCTGCAATCGTGCGAACACATAAACTTCGACACTCGTGCGCGTGCAGAACACGCATTCATTTATTTTCGCGTCGTACGCGGCGCTGCTTGCAGCACGCGCTAGCGCGTGCGGAAACCTAATTAACACATCGCGTGTCCGTGCTGCATGCGCTACTCGATGGCACAATGTTTGGCGCACGCGAACATAGTTGTATGTATGTACGTGCAAGTGCAAAGAGTGGCCGCGGAGGTGCGTCGTTCGTACGTGCATCGTACATGCGAAGCACATGTGCATGTGCAGTGGCGTAGCCAGGATTTTCGAAGTGTTATGCAATTTTCGACGTGAATTCGAAGTTAAAGCTGGTAGGCACGATGGAATACAATCCTAATATTAAAAAAAACAATTTTTGTAAACGTGTTCACGCTCCTGATAACAATGAACTACAGCTCAATTCGCCGAGTTGTTTTTATGATCAAATTCAATTGTATTGAATGCAACATGCAACTGCATTCTAGGAAGAATAAAACATGTTATAAATCGATTCAATATTAATGCTTACAAATGGTATGAGGTGGATCGCAAATATCAAAGAGTGCTTTTTAGTTGTGTAACTTGAGGCAAAATTATCAAAAGTCAGAAAAGTTGTAACCAGTCAAAATGCCTGAATAGAATAGATAAGAATGCGTTTATTATAATAATAACATATTCGATGTAACAAATTATTTATTGATAATGCCGAGCTCAAGCAATGCTTTTACAACGGAGAATTATAATTGGTTTAGCATAGTAGGAGAGGAAAATTGTATTTGTGTAGTGTGCAATATAATATGGTAGGTGGGAAAGCTTATACTTCCATTCAAAAATGCAAACTTCAACTGCTTATAACTTCCACCACGGGGCACATTGGCTGGAATCCTGCGACGAAGTATTCATTTTTGAATGTAAGCATGTCCATCATCATTGTTCCATATTTCAAGGAGATATTGAATTTAAAAAAATTAGATTCTTCGAACGAGAAACTGAAAACTTTTCAAATAAAAGCGAAAATAACATGTCTATCTATATATTACATTTTCTCCAGGGTATGGGTGGTGTTTAACACTCGAAAACACCCCCTCTATACGCGACTGAGCCTGTGTACTATGTAAATGCAGCATAAATGCGCCGTTCAACGCGTCAAGCGGCGTCGGCTCTAGAGCAGGTCACACGTAAATTGAATAATGCCATGCAATGCGTATATCGACATAGTACACGTGTGACGTGACGCTTGTGTGTGTGTTAAATCGTGCCGCACAATAATTCAATTTTCCGTCCGTTTTTGAGGTCCGCAAGTTGCGCACCGAGCGACGACTGCGTGCGTGCGTGCGTGCGTGCGGGCGCCAAAGTTCTTTGTGCAATTCGAAAAGCGTACGGCGCGATCGATTTGCGCAAACCGCTCAAGTTGTGCTGTGCACAATATATTGTATAATGAGGCAATCAAGTTTCGAGGCACGTGTCCAAGTGCGAGCGCTCGGCGCGCGCGCGAATTGAGATGCATCGCGATTGCGGAAGCGTCCGCACACGTCACATGCTAATAGCGCGACAATGCGCTGAAATTTGTGTTGCTAATTGATGTCGTGTTCGTTGGGCAACAATGAAGTGGAGTGCCAGCGGACAATTACGGCGCATTAGTCTTGATATTATTGCAGCTGATGCGAGATGTTTCTGCCCGCGCGAGCGCGCACGAACATCTCATTATTATCTCTCCGGCATGACGCGGACGCCGCGCAGCTGCTCCATATAAGCCAGGAGGTAAAACAAACACAATAAGACCGCATTACACGCTCGTGTGCCTCGAACACGAGATCGGAGCGAAGCGAAGCAGCGCTCGCGACAGCTAAGCCGAGCGGGGGAAAAATTGCGCGAGGACTGAGACGTTGTATGTGGGTGGGTGGGTTGGTTGGAGAGCATGTTAGTGGAGCAACAACTCAATTTGTTTGCTTCACAAACACACGCACACACAGAACGCGGTGTCCGTCATTCTGGTTTATGTTGCGCGCGCTCATGTTTGGTTAGTTCGTCCTCTATGCTACAGCGCGCACAGACACACACACACACACACTCACCCGCACACACATAACAACCCTGCCATTTGGCCAGACAAGTCAAAGTGGAAAATAAATACATAACCCGAGAAGCAAGTTACTATACACACGCACGCACGCCAAACAAGAGACTGAACATCACATTTATATAACTGCAATAATATTATATTTTCCCCCAAGCCGTGCAAAGCAGCGCAAGGTGATGTGTGTGTATTCGGTTAGCGTTATGTTGGCGAAGATGTGTCGACGTGTGTGTGATGCGTTGGCAAAACAAACTGGATTATGATTCTTCCGATTCGAGCACACCTGTGGTCAGAGAGCTTTGGATTTGAGATGGCAGAAACATAAATACGCGGGGTTTATGAGCAGTGAGGCAGTGGGACGTAATGCTGCTCTTTTCTTGAAGCTGGAACATATAGGAAATATCGACAATGGTTGATGATATTATACAAAAAATGTGCAAAAATGTCAATGGAAATGGATGGCGGTTGTTGTCGAAATATCCAACAGTTGTGTGAAATTGTGAGCATAGAAAGTTACTTTTTCTAGTTGGTTAGGATTTCAACTTAACGTTAGTTTAACATCTCCAAGAGAACTCGGACATTCTTCAAGTTCCTGGCCATAGAATACTCGGTCCTTAAATAACAAACCATACAACCAGCCATACTCGATTGATTTCTTTACAGACTAAGCAGTGCTACGCAATGTCGAGACTCATCGTCTTTTTATCATAAACTCATGTATGAGTTAGCAGCATACTTTTTTATGCTTTCGGTAAACCGTTGAAAATTGAGGGATACAACTAAGATTATTCATAGAGTGGAAATGATTCTGAATGGAATGAAGTTGTTTATAATCATTGTCAACAGGGGCTCTTGAGACGCACTTCTTCTTTTTCGTGTTCAATTGCAGTTCATACAAATGATTAGCTCGAAATATCCCGATACCTTTCTTATGAACCCGGTACGCACTACGTTCGATTGAATTATGTTGTTTATTCCCAAAGAGGGTTTACTTTCAATGCTAAACCTGAAACCATAATAGCATCACATGTGAAACGAAATAAAAACGCATGTGCAGTATCGGAATGCGTGTGCCATATTACACAATCTCGCCTTGTACGGGCGCCGCTTGCTGCATTCGCATTACACCACATACTGCGCGCGACTGCGAGACTGCGCCAAGCTAGACACGCGCCCGCCGCCGCCGTGTCGTGTTCGTCGTGCGACGTGCGACGACGACAATAATTGCCACAGTGTCAAGAGCGTGTGAACGCGTTTGAGTGTGTACAGTTTCGTATTTAATTTACGGAGCGCGCAAATAGTTCATGATCAAATGTACGTGCGCAGATTGCATTACGAGAATTCGCCGTGTAGTGTGGAACCTAATTGCCGATGCCGATGCGTGACAGCATCATCATCATCATCATCATCTGCCGGGCCAGCTGCACTGCACACAATCACAGACGCAGTTACACCAGTATAACATATACTAGGGGTGAGAATAGAAACTTACGTTTTTTCATGGAAAGTAGAGGCTCGCAACTGGACGACGGTTCAATATAATCTATTAGGATATTCACAAATCGTTAGATTAACATCTCCGAGATTACTCGGTCAAATTCTGACAGGAACGATATTGATCACACTATCGAAGTGACTTATTGTGTGTAGGTAATATTGAAGAAGTACACGAGCAATATCCGGGAATGCTATTTTTTGTGCATCTTTGAAGGCAAATTGAAACCAGACAATAACTTGGATATACAAATTGTGATTTGGCAGTTCGTAGCAGCTCTTAAAACCTTTATGACAAACCACATATCATGTCATTATGTCAACGCGTTCGGCTGAGACGCTTCGTGGAAAAAAACCGTAAGTTTATATGCTCACTCCTAGTGAAGCAGAAGTCTCGTCTCGTAATTATAAAATTATAAATCACCGTCGCCGTCGCCATTCGTCGTGTCGGGCCGCAATTGTGCCACAAGCGTGCGCCGACAGACTCGTGTCATTGTAATCGGACGGAATCGTGTATTCCCCCGTTCTCGGATTAAATTATACCGTGCGCATGTTCTTGGCAATGACTCTGACAATATGCGACGACCGAGCACAAAGCTGCTGCTGCTGCTTCTGCAACAGCGGCAATTTATGCATAATTCCTGTCGATGCTCGTTGCTGGCTGTAAGACGTGTGAGACGCTGCTAGCAGAAGCATAACGCATTTATATGTTGGGCGCACCGCGCCAACAGTGCGCAGGATGCGTGAAATTTCCAATCCTAAGCAGCGCACTCGCCGGGGCGGACACGGCGCACAATCAGTCTGCACATTCTGCATATTGGTGTGTGTGTGTGTATGCGTAATAGTTGCGCTCTGCGCGCGCTCGCGATGCGGGCAAACATTACGACGCATCGCAAGGCGACGACAAAGTCGCTCGTCCGTTGGCGACGACGCAATCGCGTCTCGGCGTCGAGACGATGCCGCCACCGCCGCCGCCGTTGTCGTCATTCCGAGCGATGCTGCTGCTGCTGCTGCGCAACACCGCTGCGAGCGCACAAATGCTTTCATGCATAATTCACGAAGACGGTGATAATTAGTTTGGCTTGGCGTGAGCGCTGGCGTGAGCGAACCACCGAGCGAGCGAGCACTGGCGGCGCATTGTCACGGTACAAAACGACATACTGGAGTAGTAGAGTAGAAGGGTGCATGATAGATCTTGGAGGAGTTGAGGAATCCGTTCGCCATGATATGGCCTTGAAATATGCAAAATATTGGCTAAATCATACAAATTAGAGGCAAATCATCTTCCCTGGAGCATATTTTTTAGATCTGTTAAGAACTAGAAGTAGCTGTGGGCCATATCTGGAGAATATGTCCAGAGTTGTTCCGTATCATCGAAACGATTTTGATTTAGGCCGATGTCAACAAACCGGTAGCTATTCCGAGCACAGCTTGCATGAATGATCATGCAAAAATCATCCATATATTTTTTTAATTATCTCAAAGATCTTGGTTGTTCCCGAAATTTTAGTTATCTGTCTCGATATCTTGACACAATTCGTTCGAAGGTTTAAACTTTGGTAAAATATAAAAGACGCAAACTGGTTATCATCTTGCAAGATTATATTTGTCCAACTGGAAACGTTATTGACACATTATATCATAATTAATTGATTGCTTTTGTCAACATTATGATAATCCGAACACAATCCAACTAGGATCCTCTAAAGCCACTAGAATATAAGTCCCATTCGAATTGCTTCGGTCGACACGACACAGGTGCAAGTATGTAAATGTCATCTTTAGCAGCGACACCAAATTCATTCATAAAATCTACCACTTAGCCAAGACTTCTGCCTGTATTCGCACACGATAAATTAAAATTCATTTAGAAGACGTTTGGAGTTGCACTACTTACAGAACTTAGATGTCAACCCACGAAATTTCAACTGTAATGTGGGTGTTTGTTTTACAACGAATACCATGTGCGAAAGAGATACAAAATATTAATTTCCGACCAGAGATGTTAATCTCTAACGTCGAAAATTATTTTCTACATTTTATGTAGAAAATGCCGAATAGTGTTGGAAATTATGTCGAAAATGGTTTAATGGCTTCCCAGATAAGGCTACTATGATCTGAATTACTCGTTAAATATAACGTGATCAAATAGTTTGTGTAGAAAAGGACTTCACACGTAGAAAATTGACGATTGGTGTATTACAGATCATAAATTTCTAGCGTGGAACATGAAACATGATGTCGAAAATAAAATTGTGTGGAAATGTTCGTATTTCGTTCAAAATTACCAGATTTATCTCAGAGTAGGCCGATGTATAATATGAAGTAGGAAAGGATGTATAAAATGACATACTCTGTTTTCCACTCTATAACAATGGCAATCTAGGCAATCAAGCATCTCCCTCTTACATTCGAAATTGAACGCATTGTCGAACGTCCTGACGATTGGACCATTATATGATATGTACCATAATCTCCGTAACATCGACATAGAGATGATGAATTAAATAATATTCAACATATCAGGTATCTTCTACTCTACACATCGCTACGCAAAAGCGGTTCTGTACACACACACACCGAGTCACTTGCAAATCAATGTTGGTGACGAAGATGTGACCGTCAACGTCGTCGTCGACGTTGACGCTGACGCTGACGTCGCTGCTGGGCGAGTATGGGGAGGTTTTACTTGGCAAACTACGACGTCGTCTCTTTGTCCGGAGTTTTGTGTGTGGACGACGACGACGACGTTGGTTTGATGTGTACGCACATCTCACACATTCGGAACGTTCGTTCGGCTCTGACTTGCTGCTGGATGCTGAGGATGCCTGTAATTGATGCACAGAGATCTGGGTGTGTGTCTGTCTGCGTGTGTGCTCCATTATAATCATTGAAACGTTAATTTCCATTTTCCAGCAGCGCCGAACAGTCGCACAGATTGTTAACGTGTCACTGCGCGCTTGCGTATGCATTAAAGTACCGAGACCGAGGAGAAGTGCGGAGATTGTTGGATGGTGGTGGTGTTAGATGTGTGCACGGAAATAGCCGCGTTGTCTCGTGTGTGCGATTCCACAGAACCCCCCGACCGCGATGCAATATGCAAGCTAAACACCGCGCGCCTCGCGCCTGTCACCGTAACAATATTGATGATATTGGACAACGCAATTTCGCATGCAAATTAGAACCGGTGCTCTGCAGGTATGCTCAGCAGTTCCGAGTATGCGCTCGATTCTGTAACACATGTCGCTATTGCTGTGTACACACAATTATGAACGATATCGCATGCATCGACGCCCACGTGCGAAGGTCGCGCATCGAAATTCGTAAGCGCAATGTTCTGGTTGCGTGAACTGCAGTCAACCGAAAATGATTTCATCAACATATCGGGTTTTCCATCCAGCGGATATGTGATGTAACTCATTGTATAGAATAGAAGACATTTCAGTTTCAGTTTCCGTTTCTTTGGGAACAAGTTGTTTTAATGCATAGCAATTAATTGAAAAATAAGAACCAAATCAATTGATTGTGCTATAAATTTCCGCCACATCTACGGTTTTCTTATGATTTTGGCTCAAAGGACCTCAACGACGGAAAAATTGTTACTGGCAAAAAGGTTCGAATTAGAAGAAGAGGCAACATATTTGTGAAGGTCATCAAGATATTGTAAGACCGCTGATTTTAGGCTATCGAGCTAATAGTAAACTATGTTGAGAAATACAACACATTTTCATCAAAAATGTTGTTCCTTCATGTTTTGTCCCGGGACTTCTCAGCCCTCATAGTATTTGGATTTTCTTTCCAGCATATACATATGTGTGATGTAACTCATCGTAGAATATCAGACGATTCAGTTTTAGTCTGTGTGCACTGTGTTTTGCCATCATAGCCCAATCGTAATTATCGCCATGGCCCGCCCCAACATAGCCGCCAGCTCGCATCACGCATCGCAAAACGTCAGGAGCACATGTGTTTATGTGTGTGTGGACTTTCCACTTTCAAACATCAACGATAACAAACAATAAAGCCAACGACGTGCCAGTAAATGTTCGCTCGCTGCTGCTGCCTCTGCCTCTGCCTCTCGAGACAAGCGACTAGGATATGTACTGACGGATTCAAACAAACGAGGACCTTTGTGTGTGTGTGCGCGCAAGTGTAAACGCACTCGCGCTGTTTCCGTATAACCAGAGAGCTCACACGCACGCACACACACAAATACCGACACTTGGCGCCAGCGCAAACACGCGACGATGATTAAAGTGCACCCGTGTCGTTATATACGACGATGTTTACAGCACACTCTGCCTCAATATTTTTGCTATACATACAGTGAAATCTCCATAAGCGAGAACTTCCTTAAGCCAGAATTCTCGCCAAGAACGAAAAACCTTGAACGAGATTTGTATGAAAATCGAGCTCTATAATCCGGAAACTCTCTGAGCTGGAAAACTGGAAACGGAAAGCCCTTATATTTTCTGTGTTTACTGAATACGGAATATTTGATATTTGATATGAGACGAATTTATTAAAAACTGTTCAAATTAAACGACAGTAGGAATTTTTCATTTTCCTGCATTTCTAAACAAGAAACTCCGCTAACAAAATAAGCCGAAAAAAATTAGGTCTCATGCGTTTCCGGCTTAGGGAGGTTCACTGTATATAATCTATCACCGCACTAGTATACCATGCGTGTGCGTGTGTGTCGTAATCTGAGCTATGACCGACCAACCAGCGCAGGCGCAGCAATGCAGCTGGAAGCAAACGAGTCTCGTAGTATGTCGGAAATATGCAATTCGTCGAGCGCGCGCGCACACAGATCGCATAATAAGCGCTTGCACTCTTTGAGCGGACCAATTCATCGGGATTGATTTGCGCGAACATCTACGCCAAGCAGCTGCCGCAAGCATATCGCTACTTTCGTTTTTATTTTATTTCCTAAGTGCGTGCGTGCGCGTGCGTGAGCAGTGCGCGCTTACGCATATTTGTCCATATATGAAATGGGACGACAGAGCGTGCGCGCGATTCGGAACGCAGCCACAGCATCAGCAACATTCAGCGGAACGTCGTCTGTGTGCAAGTTCGATGCAAGATGCTAGATAGAGGTGTGTGAACAAAAGACGTAATTGATTATGATCGATCTCCAGGGAAAATCGATTATTTCTAGGTAATCGAGGAGTTTCACTGTGCTGTTATGACAGGCAGTCCCGAAAGTCAGTGCATTCAGTTACTAGGACTAATATTTTAGATGAAATGTGTTCTGAATAATAATCACAGATCCTTCGAACGTCAACAGAAAAAAACACACCAATTGAACATTTGATTTGTTCCGTATTTTAATTTGATAGAAGCAACTTATGGTATTGGGAACAAAATTGTAAAAGGCATATTTCGTGTCCATCTAAAATACTGTGCGGTCCTATCTACGGAATTATCCGGATTTAACCTTAAGCAGCTATTTTCTGCTCCAGTCATCAGAAAAACTATCGGTGGAAAGAGAAATAGTTCCGATGAAGGAGATAATGCAGGAAAAAGGCTTTCTTTGAGGCAAAATAAAATCGGACATCGAAAAGATGGAAAATCGCTAAATTCTTAGTATCATCCACCAATGACCTTCAATTTAATATAAATATATGATTCTGTGCTACTCTATCCAAAAGTACTACGTAATTATTTTTCGTAGACATTCAATTACCTACTGGTTTTTTCCGGGTCCTAGAACGCTTTCCAGTATTGGAGTTTCGGACTCTATTTTATATATAAAATAATCAGAAACGTGAAGACAATAATTTGAAGGACTGGTAGAATTTCTGTGTAATCGATTTATCGCTACTATCAACATTCCTTCCGGAGACGCCGCATATGCGTTTATATGTGCGTGCATGCGTGTGTGTTTATGTAAGCTGGCGGCCACCGATGCTGCGCAGCAGCAGCAGCACTCGCGAATTACGCCGGATTGTGCACTGATCTCAACATAGATTTATGGTGATATGCTCGCCGGTATGTTGGCTGGCATTCGTTCTAAAGAGATGCGAGTGAATAGAGGAATGCGGGCAAGATAAATGCGCGTTCGGAATCAGCACTCCGTATCGCATACTTACACACACTTACACACACATGAGCAGCAGCGTTCTTCATCTCCAGTAGATATGCCCTGATGCTGATGCTGATGATGATGATGGTGCTTGATGTAATATGTCTGCGCGGCGCGCATACCTGATGCCGTTTTTGCAATTACGTTTCATTTCGTTTTCTTCGGATGCATTACTCGCTCAGCTCGCAGAGCCGGAGAGTAATCATATCCGCAATAAAGTTCGCTGACCATGACGCTCGCTGAGTGTGTGCGGAGCACTCTTGCGGGCGCCGCAGCATATACACTAGTGGACTTATGATTAGGAACGCTCGTATATATAGTGGAAACCAGTAGACATGGCTTCGTTACCGCATGTTCAATATCGTATTGTTGTGATGTAGTATCTTCAATATACTCACTGTCCATCATATGATTCAAAAAGTTTCTGATGTATTCATTGCATAAACATAACATAAATACGAGTACTGGGCATAGGGCACGTTTTCCAACAGCTTATTGGATTATATGATTCATATCGAGTATAATGATGAGACTTCATCACAAAAATACGATTTCAGCATGGTAACGATGCGTTTTCTACTGATGTGCGAGC
Source organism: Exechia fusca (assembly GCA_024741255.1). Lineage (NCBI taxonomy): Eukaryota > Metazoa > Arthropoda > Insecta > Diptera > Mycetophilidae > Exechia > Exechia fusca. The sequence goes on along the minus strand of JANTBZ010060652.1, from coordinate 6,559 downwards.
GTTCCTAATTATAAGCCCACTAGTGTATATATGTTCAGTATCGTCGCGTGCATAATGCCAGGTACATGATCGTATTATAGTACACAGGCGCAGCATTACGCGCGTAATATTCTTGGTCGTGGGCACAGCGAACCGCGAGCTCGAGCTCGCTGCCTGGTAAGTTGATTAACCTATCAATTGCAACCTGTTCGACTGGTTCGACATAATAGCGTCGTCGGAGACGGCGCAGACGGCGGAGGCGTGTGTTCTAGCTCTAGCGAGCACAGAGCGAACATGCACATTGACATTACGGCCGTAGCCGTAGCAGTGAAAGTGCTGTGTGCACCTGATCGACTCTACCATTCTTGTGCGCTGTTTCGATCTGAATATATGTTTCGCACGCAGTATGAATATCGTCACCTTGAGCTAACTTGGCATGATTCAATGCGTCTGACTGAATCTATTAGCCTCTATATAATGCAATTTCGCGTAACATGACACAAGTCTGTCACCAACGGCCGCTCATTCGCTGTGGAGTCGAAACATTTCGATCATATTATACTGTAAAGTGTAATCCGTTTTGCGAGTGCACTCGCATGTGTCCTAATTTCTAACGTACGCGTCCGCGCTCTCGAGCGCATGCACACACACCACTATCGCATATCGCACACACGCCGAATTTTCGCGCGCGCGCGCATCGACCGAACCGTTTAGCACCCCTCTGCGCTCGCGAAAATTCCGGCGCACACACCACCGTGTAGTTGGAAACTTCCAAAATGTCTCACGTCGTTTGATACATATTACGCGCGTGCCCGTGTGACTCGTGATGAATTTATCTACAACACACACGCGCTCGCGGGCGCGCGGTAGAACTTTGAACGCTCGACTGGCGAACTGGTTGGGCGCCTGCGCCGGTGAGCCACTGCATGTCGTCGCCGTCGGTCGTACAGTAGATGTCATAAACCAAAGACTGACTGACCAAGAAATAGTTGTAATTGTCAATGTATTTTTAAATGCCTGAAGTGTATCATGAAACGATTGATGAAATTGTTAAATATCGTTTTTTATGCAATGCCAAAAAATATAATTGTATGCAGAGCCGATAAATACGCACGTTTTTATATTTGTGTTCTTGTTAAGAGCCAAAGCTGACGTATTATTGGACTTTAGTAGACTGTGTTATGTTCATTTACTGTACTTGGACATGCGGAGCCGTTTCGTTTTTTAAAAACTCGACCCAAAAAATCTACAACGAAGCATATATGTTTTTATGAGTGATGGGGTTTTGTGCACAATTCAATTTCCAATCATTCGAGTATACTTGCATCACTATGCGCTTTCTCGGACCTATGACAGATACTGTATGTCGTATGTGCAGTTCATGTGTGTGCATGCGCACGCATGCAAGTGTGCTTGCACTTGCTGTGCCCGCGATACGCGAAATTAATTACACAAGTTCTACATAAACGTGTGTGCTTGTGTGTGTGTGTGTGTGCAAGTGCATGCTAGCTAGCGAGCGTAATTCACACGCAAACTTGCATTTGGTTTGCGAGCCAGCCAGCGCTGTATATAGCAAGCACGTATTCGCAAATTATTATGTACAAGAGCCCGTATATATTTGATAGATATGTGGTATACCTCATACGGGTTAGAACTAGCACTCTATGTTTTACGGGTGTCAGCGCTCAGTCTTTGACGCCTGCAGCATGCACTTGCACACCCACACGTGCAGCTTTTCCGCGCCATATCAACGCGTCCCAGTGCGACGTTTTGTTTCCACTTGGTTGCGATGGCGGAAAATATATATAGGACAAACATGATGTGTGCTGTGTGTTCGTCGAAGAAAATACACATGTTGTTTGAGTGCTCTTGCGCGCTCTCTTCTGGGTGCGTGTGTGTGTGTGTGTGCTACTGTGTCACGAGTCACGACACAACAAACGCAACACATACTGAATACTGAAACCTTTTCGCAAAGTGCATACCGAACAAATTCAAAAGCTATGCGGGTGTGTGGGGATTTTACTTACATTTCTTGTTCAACGATGCTCGAGTTAATCCGTGTGTCGGCAATGCGTTGGGTTGGGTTGGGTTGAGCGCTGAAATCGACACGAATCGGTTGTGAGTTGTCTGCGTGAGCACACTTGTACACTTCTTTACACAAAACTGCAATTAGGTTTCTTTCAAACACACACACACAAACACACTGCACGCAGATTAGGTCGAGTCGCGGTATGCGTGCTTAATTGTGTGCAGCAGCTACACTCCATTGTAAACGATACACAATTAACACCATTCTCGCATGCAAACAATACGTATTGTGAACGCTTGAAAAGAAATCGAGTATTTTGAATTGTACTCAGCACAGTAGAATCGTACGTACGCAGTATTTGCCGCCATTTGTGGCTTGGTATTACACTCTCAATTTATATTTATAGCTCGACGATCCCATACGCGAATATTCAGCATCATCATTATGATAAGCCAGTTTGCCCGGCTAAACCGGAATCCCAGTTAATGCCGTGTCGTAAATCACAACATCGTGCGATAAGTGCGCATCGTTCAGGTGTGTGTATTTGTTCTATATCGCCACCTCCCCATTCGCGAGTGCAATTGCTTCGTTCGCACTATGCGATCAGCGCTCAACACGATCTACCAGCAGCGACGGACCAGCCCGATGCATATCGTGCCCGCATACGTTCGATGAATATGTATACACGTGTGTGCCAGTGGCGTAGCAAGGATTTTCCTATGGAATCTTCCATCCAATCTATAAGGTATGTACTAATCAGAGTATTTGGAATACATATAACATGTTATATTAATCGTAATTTCTATACGACCACAGTTAATACAACGAACCAAACCAATATACGATCTTTACGACGATGAATGTAATGTTTTTTTCTTACAATTGTAAAGGTTGTCACACCTGAATACACTCACAATTTTCAACAAATTCACCTTGAAAACATTGTTAGCCATTCAAACTTCAAACGTAACTAAACAAAATTGCGGCCCGGTCGACATTTCTTTTAATATAGAGAGCTACTGTATGACATTCGTTATAGTCAGCATTCTATGCTAGGAACGAAACCCTTGAACAATCTAAAAGCGGAGTAGTGGGGCTCAGAAGTATTCATATTCTAAATTAAACATGTCCAAGGCCTTCGTTTTGTATATCAACGAGATACAATGGGTAAAGAAAAAACGTGTTTTGTCGTTGGTTAAAAGATGATTACACCTCACTAGAGGGACTTAGAGCAATGCACTTATACTCAAATGAAAGGCAATAGAATAGCGCACAAAATGCATCATCAGAAAAAAATACGAAAATCGCTGTCGGGATTTTCGTTTTCCACTAAACCTATCGGGTCTTTGCGTGTCAACACTAAACACCATAAAACACCCGTCTGTTTACGCCACTGGTGTGTGCGTGTGCGTTCGAGATATGGGCGCACTTGGCGCACTCGCAGCGGAATGGGCGCGCGATGTAATTGCATTAACACATTCGCCAGACGACGGTGCGACTGTGCGACGATCGATTCAAAAAGTGACAGTTGATCGTGATTAGTATATTACACGACTGCGACTGCGAGGTTAGTGCGGACGGCATTCTACGACGACTGTACCTATTGCATCATTCGACAATCCATTCGACGCAATGTCGTGACGATGAGCAGCAGCTAGTGTATGCCACCGTCAATCGGCTGAAGATGCACCTGCATATCGGAGCAACCACACAGCCAGCCACTTGGCGAGGCGAGATAACGTGATGCAATCGTTTTTTCACAAGTGATTCCGATTCGTTTGCATGCATTAACCGACTGGCAGGCCGTTTGAATATGTTTGCCATAATATATGATTTATAGTCAAGGTTCGCGTGAACACGTCACAACTGTATTTTATGTGTGTGTTGGTGTGTGCAATCGCCTGCTCATAAAGCGCCCGACAGTCTGGTCGCTTTGAGCGCGTTTGTTTTTTCCACTCCGGCAGCAGCAGAACGCCTCCTCGTCTCTTTGCCGCGCGCGTTTCAATCTATTAAATATACATCAATCGGTTTGTGCACCGAAGCCCTCTCGACTCGGGCTGCAATGGTCTGGACGGTTGCTCGCTTACGGCATGGCCTCTGTGAGTGTGACCGTTCCGTCCGTTGTTCGTAGACGACGGTAGCAAACGGATCGCAGGTTGCTTGCTCTTGCTAGTCTGGTGCATCGCTCGGATAAGAGTGTGTTGTGCACATGAAATTACAAAGAACACACTCATACTCATGTGTGTGTTAAACTGTATGCCCGCCAGCCCGCCAGGGTCGGCGGCAGATTAGCTCAGTATTTGAAAATATTTTCTACTTTAATTATTTCGAATACTTTACTGACAAGAGAAGAGAACGTAGTTGATGGACGCTATCAAAGAGTTCAAGTTAGAGACTATTTTTAAAGTAAAGATGTACGTGCGTCTGAAGTTAATAGTTGGATTGAGGAATTACAATTTTGGGTTCGAATCCCCGACTACGACATCTCTTATTTATTAACCGTATTGTGTACTATGGATATAGATGATGAACTTCCGCCATTGGCACACGTACTATATCTTTACTTCCATCTATGTAATCTCTCTCTTGTAAGTGTATTCTCAATTCACATAGGAGTATTTTTAATTTTGAATACGGTATATTTTATATTCAACATTTTGAATTCTTTTTCTCACGATTTTTCGTTTGTTTTTGGAAGAATGTGTCTTCAGTCTGTTCGACGACTCTGGGCCACCTCTCACGGGAAATCTGCCGGCATGCTGCTGGCTGTACGTGCACAGACACTCGTGCAGATACATATGCGTGTTCGCAATCGCACACTGCCCCCGACGCAAGCATCGGATTCACTTTGTGTATCTCGGGTGTGTCTGTCTGCGTGTCTATGTTTTATTTCGCCTGTGCGCCGTCGGTGCTAGTAGGTATGACGAGTTTATGTTGCAACACATAGCATAGCATTTACCCGCATCGCTTCGCTTGCTATAAGATTCCGTCGGAATCATTGCGGGTTGCGTTTTCACTGGCAACTTCCAACTTCCAACCACTCGCGCTATCTGTAAATAACATGTGTTTACACATGGGTGTGTAAGTGCTGCTCGCATGCTCATTGCGGGCGGGCGCGCGCCCAACGTCAGCACATCTCCGCGAGTGAATTACGCCAATATCAGCCGGCGCACACAGAAAAACATTGCACATGCGACGCAAAAGTTCATGCTAGTTCAAAAGCTGTGCGGTGTTCGAGTCGACGTCGTCGGTCGTCGTTGTGTCGTTCCGTTTTTATACAATGCCGCTGCACCACCATGGTGCACAAATTAATGAGCATGAGTGTGTGTGTGCGGGGTAGTGCGGACAAAGGACGCCATTGCGCGCTCTATTCACCGGCTTAGCCGCAACACCCCGGATCCGCCGAGCGACGGGCGACACCGATGTGCATATGGCTCTGTTGCCGGCCAGGGGCGCGCTTCGAGAGGCAATATCATGTGTGGAATGAATGGCAGAGAAGCACTAATATATCGGAGACAAAATTATGAAAATGTTTTAACGTGAACCGCCAATAGAATATGTTTGAAAATTACCAAATTACAGAAGTAAGCTTAGTAAGAAATCAACATTGCCTTTATTTTTTCGGCGAAAATCTGGAACGCTATTCGAAACAATGCCCAGAGAAAGTCGACCAGAGAACATTAAATTTGTTTAAAAACAGGAGAATATCCAGCATACGCTCAGTTTGTTTCGTTGTTTATACATATAGACGTGCCTTATGTTATTGGAAAGGTCTGGCATTCAGCTTCAACGTGAAACAATTCCCGAGTACGAACAAGATCCCGAGTTCGTAGCAATGACAATGACATGTCGATGTTGGGCCTTCAAAAGGTCAATGTCCGAATTGATGAATTTTGCAACGGATTTCAAATTTCGATTGAAAAATAATCTTTTTTGATAGACATTATAAATATATTAATTCGAACTTGCTCCCGCAGTTTTTGTATATCAGTCTCTAGCGATCGTTCTTATTGATGGAAATCGTATGTGAAGAGACACTAAAATTATTTTTTTTGTATGACAATGCTCGACACCTGATCGCAAAAAAAACAAATAATACCTTGGAAGTCCGAAATGGGATCTCAACCCCCCGCTGTACTCTCCGGACTTGGCTCCATCTGAATACTAACTGCCCCGCTCGATGGCCCAAGGCCTCGTTAACGACGACTCCCGTTTCAATAAATAGCTACAAAAGATGACCCGTTGTAAGGCCACGAAATCCGTATGCTACCAAAAAGATGGTAAAGTTGTATCTATCCTAATAAAATGATAGAAAAACGAGAAATATTGACCAAAGTCTCGGAAAACATGATTTTCACACAACATTTTTGTTCTCATATAGCTAAAGTGGTCCCAGGCCTATAGCTCGAAACATACAAAGGGGTAGATGGATGTTTTTCTCAGCTGACGAGGAAGAGCCTTCCGGAGAGATCTATTAATTTGTATAAAGATGAAAGTAAAAACTTAGACTTTTATTAAAAAATTCCAGTTATAAGGTTTTAAACTGGTAAG